>PVKB01000553.1:601170-686082 GCA_004027205.1 Ctenodactylus gundi | reverse complement strand
GTATAACACTATAAATACATTTTATGATTACATGCTATGCAATAATGTTAGGACATTTATACTACATATACCATACATATCATATAATGTATATTATACTACGTTATGTGAAATGCCTGCTATATTATATTATTTATGTGTATATATTTTATAATAAGTATTATATATTTAATATATAGTATAAAATATAACACTATATGATAGCTATGTATGTGTAATGTGATTTAAGACAGTCTTCATTGAATAAAACAGAAGCAAAACTTAAAGCTCAAGCAGGATGTAACCCCCTTAATGGTTTAGCTAGTTCTTATTTATTTATTGTGTTAGTATTATTTTTCTGCATTGCTTTCTTTACTTATGTAATGTTGGTTTACATTCATATTGTTTATGTTTTAGTCTATCTATATTTTCAGTTATTTAATTGTGTGTTATTTTTATTTTTGTTTGTACGGTGGTCTGTATTATCTGTTGTGTTGTGACATGTTGTATTATACACTTACTATACCTGTGTTTTGAGACTGAATTCCTTCTTGGTATACTGCGCTATTTTCTTTCATTGTTTTCGAAAGGTGTGCTTTTTATATTTAATTTTGGTGACTAACTCAGCCAATAACTTTCCATTCAATTCTGTTCCCAGTGTTTGTGAATTCTTGAAACTTCTCACTTCATTAAGAATAGATTTTTTGAACGTTTAAATAAAATTGAGAGCTGGAGGAATAGCTGAGCCGCTAAAGCGCTTGCTTAAGTGCAGCACGACATAAAGCTAGACATGGTGGCACAGGCCTCTGACCCCAGAATTTGAGAGGATGAGGCAAGATGATTTCCATGAGTTTGAGGCCGTCTGGGCTCCATAGTGAGTTCCAGACCAGCCTATACTGCAGAGGAAGACCCTGCCTGAAGAAATAAATAAATACATACATAAGTAAGTCAGTAAGTAAATAAATAACAAAGGTTGAGCTCTTGGTTTTCTGTCCACTTTTCTAAAACACACAGTTTAGTTAATTGGAAAGTAAGTCTGAGATTACTGTGGGTGTGACTCCTTGCCCCTACCTACTTCCAGAGTCCTACCTACTGTCCACGGCTTCCTGATCCAGACAGCCAAAAGCACGTGACCTTTAAGGGGCTTCGTTACTCCACCTGTGCCTATTTAACTCATGAAGTTTTAATTCCTTCTAAATTATAAATTATTAAAGATACAAAACAAATCTGCTTTACATCAAAACTCTTAAAAACCCTGAGGTGTTTTCTATGATTTTTTTTTTTTTTTGGACAGACTCTTGTTCTGTATTCCAGGCTGGTTCTAACCTTACTATGGAGCCCAGGTGATCTTTGGACTCTGACAAACCTCCAGTCTCAATCTCCAGAATTATGGGATTATAATCATTCACCACAATGCCCAGGTTATGCGGTGCTAGGGAATCAAACCCAGGGCTTGCGAAGCGATCGCTTTAACTGCCGCGCCATTCCTCCAAGTTTATACGACTTTTGAAATTCATCTCTATGTGAATACCTCAGTTTCCCTAAAGTTTCTATTATAAATTTCAGTAGCAAAAATATTTATGTTACAGTGATAATTAGGATGTTTATTTAAAAATCGTGTTTAAAACAATCTTGCACAAGTTTGGACACATTCATACACACATACATAGTTAGGGACAATGAATATACTATCTATAACACTATGTATATATATTTATATCAAGTAGTGATTTTTTTATTTGTTGGTTAATAAATGATGCTTAGAGATATAGAAATATGATAAAATCGTGCTAGAAACTATTTTCTTATATGTGTATGTTATAAAACCTCTTTTATATTTTCTTAAAATTTGAAGTTAAGTGTATGTTATATGTAAAAGTCTCACTTTTTCAGAACCCGATAGAGGAACACATTGTCTTCTGACATAAAAGTGCAGTGCTTCCTTTTAAATTTTGGAAATACTATTCTAGTGAAGCAGATGGAAAAGCTGTAGGTAAACTCCAACTGTCATTAATTATGTATATCTGTTGGATTTCAACAGCTGGTATCATTATAAATGTTATTAGCCTTATTAGGGTTGAACTGCTCGTAGCATAGATGTAACATTTTATTACAAGATATCTCATAGTCTTTAATTGGTGCATAATAGTGTTAAGAAATCACTGTGAATACAATGATTACTAAGTACTGAAAACAAACCTTGCAATAGTTGTTTATGCAACCATTGTATTCATGTTTTGATATAAGAAAAGCCCAAATAACCAAATAAGTACGCATAGCCATATTCTGTCCTATACTTGAAATTCAACTTTTACCTAAGTATTGTCCTTTTATTTAAGTGTCTCACGATTGTGCTGATATTTTTACGTTTCTAATTTGAGACAGATCATTCTTAATCAGGGTTTTTTTTAAAAGTCTCATTCTGAAATAAAAGTATTTTGATGCTTTTTTTCTTTTATGGAAATTTTAATTTTGCATTTTCTATGTGAATGAATACCTTTTGCATAATTTATTTTCATTATTTTTATGAAAATGAGAAAAATACAAGTTTTTATTTCACATAATATTAAGGTGTATCCTTCAAAACAGCTTCTGTGTCTCAAAATGTAAAATTGATCTAAAAACGCTGATCAAAACTTCTTGTATTTGAAAAAAAAAACTCAATCTGATCAAACATGTGTTATTCAATCAGCCCAAATGGGTTGGACATTAATCTAGGTAGGAATGAGAAGTTCTAACCCAAAAACATTGAAGGGGATCGTGCAGATTAAATTGTAGAAATAATTATTTCTTTCTCTTTCACACACTGAGGATTTAAAACATGCAAGTATATTTGTAGTATTTCATGCATACTCTAACATCTTAGAGTGCCAAAAATACATCATTGATTAGAAGGTAATTAGAATTAACAGGTATAAAAGAATGATTTTTTACCTTAAAGGTGATAAAATAAGTTATATTATTTTACCCTCTAACTTTAAACAGTATATCTTTTTGCTAGTAAAAATGAGAACCTTTAGAAATTTAATTAAGAGATTAATTACATAGATCCTAAAATTGAATATCTTCTCTGCTTTTCTTCATGTAGTCTCTCTCTCTCTCTCTCTCTCTCTCTCTCTCTCTCTCTCTCTCTCCTTCATTTTGTCATGACAACAACTCAGGAAAAGGCACATTTGACACTAAGGCTGGCATAAGTAAAATAATTGTATAATGAGACAGATATCAAAAGTTATTAATGCATCATTCTTACAAAACAAAAGACAATTATTTCTCTATTTAAATTAACCACATACATAAATTATAAATTCAGTTATACATTATAATTTAATTGAATTATAAATTGCCATATGAATTTATTAACTCCGGGTAGGTTAACTTCAGATGTTGTTGTAAGAGAGAGCAACATCATTCCTTCGTACTAACTAGACATCCAAAATTAGATGAAAATGGGTTTGGAAATTGTATTTAACATTCGTCCTTTAAGAATATAAACTCTATCGAGACTTGTAAGGCAGATTAAAATATTCATTTTTTTCTTATTTGGCCAAAAATCTTAGGTGCACTGTATAAGAGAGTGAACAGTGTCTGACCTTCAAAATAATTTTCCATTTCTCTTCTAGAAATGGCCTCCAACTCCAGAAGAAACTAATATTTAAATAATCAAAAATAAATAAGAGCCACGCTTCAAATTTTAAAAACTATATTTATATACTAGATTAAGGGGGAACTTATTTCTGTCAGTAAATGCGGTGTGGTGCACAGCTCAGAAGTAGATACTGACCACGCTGAAGCTCTAGTTTCAAATCTCCATGCTCAAAAGTGGAGGAGGAGAAACTCAAGCAAATGCAATAAAACAGAAAAAACTAACTGTGGCAAATAACTTATGTAAAGAAAATTACAAATAAGTAAGTACCGCATTAAAAGCATCACTAGCCCCACATTACAAGCATAGATTAAGTCCTATGTTCAATCCTCAGTGCTTATAAGGAAATAAAATAAAACAACAAAATATGTAAATGTCTAGGAATAAGATATTAATTTCAATTTTTCAATTACAAATACATTCCTATCTCTTTAAAAAGAGAAAGTTTCATGAGGTGAACTCAATATCAGATTTATAATTTATTAGAATAATGTACAACTTTTTCTTGACTTAATTTTAATCTAAATTTCTGGGGGAAAAAAAGCAGTCTGGAGCAGAATAAAATTAAGTGCCAGTGGAGTCGACTTTGCCGTTTAGGTTAGCAGGATCAAAGAGACAAGGCGATGCATTTCCTAACATGTGTTCACAAACCTTGCTGCTTACTATAATTACCTGAGAGCATTTAAAAATGTGTGTCCGAGCTGGGATTCATGCCTTCTTAACCAGAATTTCTTGGAAACAGCATCTGTACTTTGTTCCTATTGCTCGTTTGTTTCAATTCACAGTAATCCCTACAGATAGCCAAACTGAAAATCAGTATTTTACAATAATTTTAGTCAAATTTAAAATTCTACTGCCAAAAAGAAGGAAGCAGGGTACAAATTTCAGTAACTGCATTAACGAATAAAGACATTTGCTACAGGTACTTGAGTTTCCACTGGAGAAAGGAAGATCTTTAAAAAATCTTAAAGCACATTAATCAATGTAAAATGATCCTCATTCTATGTGATAATCTAACACACTAATAAGAACAGGTCCACGTACAATTTGTGATTACTTTCTTATAAAATGTTTTGCTAAATTGCCCATAAATGATGATTTTATTAAAGCCAAAATCTGTGTATCATAAGATTAGAAATATCAATCTAAGGATATATTCTGTCTTTTGGTAGACATTTGTTTATATGAGTCTGTTCTATTTATCTACAAATCCTTGCTTTTCTACAGTGTTTTAAAAGATTCAGGACAGCAAAATTAAAATTCTTTTTTATTTCACAGTTTAAAATAACTTGATCAAAATTTCTAGAAATTTATTTTAGTTTTATTTGAAGTCTATCAAAACATTAGAGTTCAATCATCTTCTTCCGTAACAACTTTGTTACTAATATAGTATAAACATTATTCATATAAGATCTCAAAAGTCAAATCTTATATCCTGTTACCAAATTATTGGTGGCTTAATAGATTCTATTAGATTTTATCTTGAATATTCAAAATAATTTAAAAGGAAATTCATTCATGATGTCCCTTTTAACTTTTATTCTGCAAATTGTGTTCTTTTCATTGTATACTGAGTAAATAATCACAGAATTAATTTATTTCATTAGCTTTACTATCCTGCAGTTACTTATATCCTGTAGAAAAAAATCCCATTTACTTTCCCTTAACTCTATTTTATTAATCAAAGCAATATATCTATGCAGTCATTTCTTTTCTAGTTATCTTTAAATCTATTACAAGTAGATCATTGAAATTATTCTTTATCTGTATTAAACATTAGATGAAATAATAATTGTACTTATTTTGATTTTAAATGTTGACATCTTTATTTAGAAAAGAAATGTGTTATAGTTTTATAAAAGTATTTTAAGCACATCATTTTATAAAGTTAATGACAATGTGTTGCCTGAATTTAATTTTTTTTTTTTTTCATTTTGTAGTACCACTACCAGTACCATCACAAGTCAAGAGAAGTCTGAGTCATCCTTGTTTGGTATGAAAGGGAGTGTTTAATTAAGGAAGAACAACTTTTACTGAATTTTTAATCATGTTGGAGCAGCCAGAGAGTCTGTTTTAAAATTTATGAGCCAAGGGGAAGTGAGAAATATATCAAATTAATGTGTATTAAAATCACCTATTGAAAGCATACCTCAGGTAACATTTCCTGGAATTGTAAAACTCAGGTACTCAGCAACATGTTAAACTAACCCACCCTTCTGTGCAATTGGTTGACGTGATTTAATTATTGTCATACTGAAATGACACATGCTATTCTGAGTACATAATGATTTCTTGGGAAACAAAGCCAATTAGACGTCACTCCTAATACTTTCCCTGCAGCATTTGTTGCTAACAAGGTCCACAGGTCATGTCATCACCCAGACACCAAAGCAGAAGCCTCCTTTTCTTTTATTTTAAAAGAAATGAGAAATATTATCTAAAAAATAAAATTTCTCCCATTCTAATACATTCTGCCTTTTTCAGAGATTACATTATTTTTCTGAAAATATTTTCACACTCTTCAGATTATATTTGAAATAATTTTTCAAGCAAATTTGATACATTAAAGAAGTCAAATTGCATACTTTAATATATAATATACTCAATAGGAAAATAATACTTTACCCATTTTGGTTATTATAATGTACATAATATTTGGTGACATATTACAAGGTTAAAACATCACATTGCTCATAACAAAATTGTAGAAAAAAATTCCAAGGTTAAAAACTAAACTCAATGAATCTCATGTCCTTTTTCTTTAGAAGTAATTTTACATTAACCGGAAATTTGTATGATAGTTCATATATTTTCTTGCATTCTTCACTTAGCATTATGTAAATTTAACAACTTGCTTAGTCATAGTACATATTTAAATTTTTAAAATGCAATGTATTGGTACTATAGTAAGGATTATACTTCAAGTTTTATTTAATATTACCATTATTTTCACTCATATTATTGGTCTCCTCAGCACATAATCCAGGATCCAAAACTGTATTCAGCTACTATTTTTTAGTTTCACTCAATTTTTGACAGTTTCTTAGTCTATAATGGTTTTTCACGACTAAATTTTTGAGGAATGCTGGTCGTATATTACATTAGCTTTATATTGCTGTGACAAAATACCAGACACTATCAGGTCAAAGGAGAAAAGATCTATTTTGGGCACAGTTTCAAAGCTTTTAACCTGTGGTGAATGAATTGTTTCTGGCCCTAGAGTGAGGCAGGTAAACATGGTAAAAGACACTTTGGAGTAAAAGTACTTACCTCTTGGTGCTCAGGAAACAAGAGTTAAGGAGGAAGGAGGTTGGAGGTCAATATATTCCCACCCAGATCACACGCCCAGTGAAGCTCCTTCTTCAAGGACAGCCTCCTCTAGGTTCTTTCACTACCCAAAGGTCCATGAAATTACGAACTCCATGAAATTACGAACTCACCAATGGATTAATCCTTCACTAAAGCCAAGGCTCTCCAGACATCAATACTTCTTAAAACCATCAAATCTGAAAATTTCTGTGTTAGAGACAAATTCTTCAATACATGAACTTCCAGTTGGGCATTTAGACATAACAGACACTATTTAGACTATGCCTTACTTCAAGCTTAACTGAAATTTTCTCATGATGAGCTGGATTAAAGCTAGGCATTTTTTACAAGTGTAAAAATCAATGTTTGCCTTTCTCAGTGAATTCTGTCAAGGATACATAGAGTTGATATGTTTGATTACTGAAAACATTAATATTGAATTTGATTGAAGTAATGTTTTTTGGTTATTTTCTATAAAATTATTATTTTTCTCTTGAGGATTAGTAATTATCTTGTGAGAGATTTCCTGAGAGTTTAGAAACATCTGTTTTTCTTCAATATACTGTCACTAATTTTTACGTTCACTACAAAGCTTCTCCCTTTCAATTATTATTTATTGCATTGTTCTAAAGTCAACTTACTATAAATATCACCTTTTCTATGTCATTTTTTGAGAAATGTTTGTCAGGTTTTACTACACAACATCTCCTGTTAATATATTCTTTCAAAATGTGAATTTGTTTAAAATATATTATCTCTATTTTTTTTTAATTTCCAAATTAAATTAATTTACACAAATTAAGTTATATTATTCAGTGGCTGTGATTTTCTACAGTCTCTACACTGACATTCTGTACCTCAATAAGATAGCATTAAGAAGTGGTACCTGAAGAGATAACTGGGATGAGGTAAACATGTAATAATGAGGCTTTATGAAATAGATTAATGCATAGTTATAAGAGCATGCTGTTTTTTTCTTCTTTTGTTCACCACATGAAAATAAAACAGGAAGTTGTTAGTGTCAACTTGAGAAAGTGATATTGCCAGAAATCAAGAGTGCCAGTACCCTGATGTTGATCTTGGACTTCTAGACTCTACTAGAGTGAGAAATACTTTCCTTGCTTACTATCCATTAAGATCATAATATGTTATAGGTCAAATTTACTAAGACATAATATGTGTTCCTTTCTATTTTGATATTTTTGCCGAATAAATTACAATGAAGTTTACTTTGAATTGTTCCTGTCAATATTTCTTTTTTGATAGCTTGGTAGCTTTCTACCGTGTGCAATGTCATGGTTTGTTTTTATTCACATTTTAAGAGTTATGAGGTTGTTTTCATTGGGGGGAATTATAAATATAGCTCATAAAATACATATTTTTCTCTGTCATGAATTTATTTGGATAAACACTATGAAGTGGGAAAAATAGGTCATAGGCTATGGGTAAGTTTACATAACACTGCCAAATTAATTTCAAGTGTGGCTTTACACCAGTTTGTTTTCTTATAGTGATTCTGAGGTCTTCATTTGTTTGACATCCTTATCCACACTAATAATAACCAGTCATTTGTTTTTAGTCAGATGAATTAATATGCAAAGTTATACAACTGCCATTTTATTTTATGTTTATATAATGATTAATCATTTGCCTTTTAAGAGTCTTTTTACTGAAATATCTGTTCCTAAATTTGGCCTTTATGAAATCCTGTTGTGATGCTATTGTTGTCTTTAACATGTTTTTTGAATGCTTTTGAGTTTTATTTTTTTTTGTCCCAGATGTGCTCCCCAAATATTTTCTTCCAGGTTTTGGCTCATCTGTCATTCTCTTATCTTAATGTTTGCAGAGAAAATAAATTAATAAATTTATTTTATTTTAATTTTGCATTATACTTTGTGATACATCTGAGCAATTCTTGCCCAACTCTTAAGAAACAAAAAGATTTTCAAATATTCTTTACTAATTTTTAAACTGATACAGCCATTGTAGAAATCAACATGGTGATTCTTTCTTCAAAAAAAAAATAAATATGGATATTCCATTTGACCCAGCTAGACTTCTTCTGGTATCTTTCTAATTTTAGGTTTTATTTCCAAATTTATAGTACAGTGGAGGCTACTTTTGCATAAAGCTGCTACTAAGGGTTTTATGAGGGGCTATGGAGTACTCAAGTCTTTTAATATTATTTGTTTGAAAACAATCAATTCTTAATTGAATGATTTTACGTCAAAGCATAAGTCCAACTGAGTTGTGTGGAATCAAAATTCACTCAAAAAATGAATGAAGGTGTGACTTGAAGAGCATCACCAATGCCCTTCTACCTAATAGACATCAGGAAAAACTATTGATGGTCTGCTTAGTTTTGAGAAGCAGGAAAAGTCAAGAGGCAAATGCCCAAAGAAAAAGATGAAGAAAATCTGGGAGAGAACATGGATTTAACAAACCGGAGATGCTACCTAAGGGCTGATGTTCTTGGAGTACCTAAAGGCAAATGTGACTATAGAAAGTATATTCAGAGGCTATTGGGAATCAAAACAAGTAAAATATATTTTTAATTTGAAAATATTATTGTAAATAAATTATAATCAGTCACTGTAAATAAAATCTAAAGATTGCAACTTTCCCAAATAATTTGTGTTTTAATTATAAGTGCCAAAAATATAAGGAAGAATCTTGCACTCTGCTGTTATGCAAGCAAAACCAATGACAACCTAGTCTGCTTTCTTAGAATTTAAGGAAGAGTTTAAAAATACATAGCATACAATAAATTTAGTGTTTATTGAGAAAATAAAATAAAGACACATGTAATAAGAACACAAAAGAATAAAGGAAAGTAGTAGAGAAAAATCAATGAGATCCGGATTGAAGAGAAAATTGTAATTCATTTTCTTTTCCTTAAAAGTTATTTCTATTTCAACAGACAGGCGAAGTACACTTAGTCTGCCCCTCACAGAATGAAGAACTGAGGAGTTCTTCTCTTATTCCTGAGACGTAGGAAGCCAGAGATAAAAAAACTTGCAGTGGAAGTAGCATGACCCCAGTGTACGAGACCGCACTTGCTGGTGGAAACCTACAAAATCTGACGTCAATACTTTTATTTGAGTTCAGAGAACACTCTCCGGGGGAAAGTTTAAGAAGTTAGAGAACAGGAAATAATATCAGCCACATGAAATTGAGATCCCAGGCACATTGTAACTCTTTTTTTACATGTTCCATTGAATTAGAATCATAGATCTTCTTTAAGGTCATGTCTGATCAGAAATCAATCTAGTCATTTCTCAGAGAATTTAATCAAAGATGAATGTCCCTTCACTCAGGCGTAAAAGCAGTAGATGCCCTACTTTAAAAAAACATAATTAAAATTATTCATTGCAACCTTATCTAAATTAACATTACTGAAGTCCCCATATAAGAAACTTAACCACAGTGCAAAGTCCTCCTGAAAATGAATGAGTCATTTCCTTTATCAAGTCCTCCAAAAGAAATTCACCACCTGTCAACTCCAAAAACTGTTCTTCCTCAAACTTCTCATTTCTTAGTATCATATCATTTATGTATTTAATAAAAAGTTCTGAAGAGAAATTCTGGTAAAATGATGTGGTATGAATGTGCTAAAGAAAGAAGATCCTCTTCTGTGGTATTTAAAGCTTAAAAGGTAGAGATATCTAATCAGAAAAATAAAGATTGGCAAATTAGTGGTACCAGATTTTGTGAAGCACAGTCAGTAATCCACCGAAGAAATCAGCAGGCTTTATCTTCTTTTTGGACCTCTCAGTCAGAACATGTGTGGCCTGAGGAGGCCTCCTATAAATTACCATGCAACAGGTAGTGTGTACACACATCCTTCCTCCTTGGGTGTCCTATAAGCAAAATTCTGAAAAATATATTATTTAAATTTAAACCTTGTCCCAAACCAAGTTTTAAAGGACCTTTAAAAATATTATTTTTTCATATTATTGGGCAGTGTGTAAGTCATGGCAACCTGGATGCCATTGACATATACCTTGCTTGAGAAGAAAGGTTCCAAATTATTAATTATAAATATAAATATAATATAATTATAATTATAAATTATAAATATATTACATGTTGACAATTGTTCCTTATCTATAGCTGACAAAGCACATTATTTTGGACTTCTGCTTTGTTCCTCTGACACTGTTTATTGACCTAAAATTATTATATAAAAAAATTAAGACCCAAAAAGTCAATTACTGTGTTGGAAAACTGCTTCATTTTGGCTACTTTCTGTTGACAGAGGCATTGAGTGAAAGGAGTTAGGGTTTCCACTATCATTGACTTTTAAGCTCAGGAGATTGGTAGATGGATCTGAAATAGAGGGTTATGCTTTAAAAATGCAAAACTATGTGGAGCTGCATTTATCGTAAATAAGATAATGCAAAGTTTAGACAACAGTTTATTATACATAGCTCAGATATAAAAATAATAAGATAAAAACTGAAAAATCAGTCATAAACATAGTCATTGAAAATAACATTCTTACCTTCAGTTTTACAAGGTTTCTTATTTAAAGTACGCTTGCTTTAGGTATTTCCTCATCACTGAGACACAGTACTTAACACTCACAACTAATGTGAGGCGTGATTTAATTTAACTCAGCTTATAATTCAAGAAGGTCTCATTCTGTTCATGAGCAACTTGCAATAGTGAAAGAACCTGGCAGAAGGCCTAGCCAGACCAAAGTTATTCAGGACATGGAAGACAGGAATTAGACAGAGTGATGGGCCGAGTAAGATTCCTGGTGATTCCTAATGATTCATCCCTCCCTCGTCATGCCCCCTGAAGTGCCCCCTTCTTACCAGACCCAATTTCATAATAGCAACATGAATCAATGGATGGATCCACTGCTACTGATACCTTCATCAATCCAATCACCTTCCAAATACAGGAGACTACTAAATTATATGTCATATCCAAGCCAGAACAGTGTTTGAACAAGTATTTCAAGTCTCTCAGAGGTTGACACTCCTAAGAATGAAGTGGGGGCTTGAGGGTTTCATCTCTTCCATGATTTGACTTGAAAATGATAGATCTAGATGGTGATTCCTTACACTTGAGAGTTACCAGAGAAGAAAAAAAATGAGAATGTCCCCACCAAACAGGAGTTCATTTTTAACTTTGCAGGTCTTCTTTCTATGTAGTAAAGTCAATAGGTGGATTATTTTAATAGAAAGGGTTTGAGTCAGAATGAGCAAAGACAATGTCAAGGGCTCCCCTGGGTAGGGTTGGCTTACCGCAGTAGAAGAGACATAGAGCAGTACGCAGTACTACAACCCCTACACAGCACCACCACCGGAGTATTTACCTCAGTGGTAGGTTAGTTTTTCTAAACAGATTTTTGAAGTCCTCGAGAGGCTCACAAGTATGTTGGTGATTGTCTAAATTAGCCCTCGTGCTGAGAATGCTGTTCTGTTCCTTGGTTTTATTTGGTTCCACAATAGAGAGAAAATGACTGATGATTGACTGTTACATTCCATGGCACATATGAACAATAAAGATGTTTAGAAGTATTTGCTTTTAGGGGGCAAAATAAATATTTCAGAGTCGGAGATACAAATTTCTTCTTATGTGTTACCTCTTATAAAAATTTATAAGTAAATTCAGATTCTCTGCAGCTTACATTTTCTGTGCTTTTTTCTCATTTTTATCTTTTTTTCATTGCAATATGACAGAATGTTATCATACAAATTTTTATTCTTTTTTCTGTAAATTTTTATATCTTCTATGTATGTTATCTCTTTTTTTTACTTACTGATTTTGCGGTTGTTTTTCCCCCATTTTATTGATATGTACAAGTGCAGAATTTAAGGTTTACAATGGAGTTGAGCATTTTGTGCACATACATTTCTTGTCAAAGTGACAAGGGCTTTCCCGCTCTCCTTTTGTCCCCCACTATCCTCCCTTCCCTCCCTTCACCCCCGCCCAGTCCGCCTCTTTCACTTTGTCTTTCGTTTAAAGTTCCACGAGATGGTTGTGGTCTGGGTCTCTCATCAGAGACCATCCGATGTTTCACCTTCTGCTTCTGACTCACTTCACTAGGCATGATGTTCTCAAGTTCCCTCTTCTTTATGTCTTATTTTCTTTCTCTTCAAATCGCAGCTTGTGCATGCGGTACTTGAAAAACATATTTGGAATCAGTGTAGATTGTGACAGTGTAGATTGTTTCTTTCTTACTGAGTTCAAGGCATTAGTAACAACAATCAATTTTACCGATTGTATTCATGCCCTCACATGTGAAATGTGGGTCTCAGCAGTAATTTGTGTTTTTTCCTACCTTGACCCAACTGGATTTGCTATCAGTAAACCAGATTATATTTGAGTTATCAAGAAACTAATCTTGAATTTCTATTCACCTGGCATAAATTAGGTTAACAATGTCAAGACAATTATGCACAGTACCAGTGTTATTCCTCTCAATAAAAAGTTGAACACATGAATGAAAGCAAATTAAATCCTTTAGACTCTAATATGCCAGTTGCCTGGTGAGAAGGGTAGACAGACAGAAGGGATACCAGAGGAACCTTATAGGATGCTTCTAAAAAATGTTATTGACATGATGTGTATTGGCTCTCCTTGCACTGCTGTGTCCAGTTGCTTTGACAAGTATCTCACATGCTTTGAATAGTTTCACATGTCTAGCTAAGGACACCTGAAGCTACAACTCAATGCTCAGTTACTCAAGAATAAATGATTCATCAGGCTGTGTTGGTCTCAAGTCAGGTATTCTGATGAGAAAGAGTTTTAATTTATCCCAGGCCTGCAAAGTTTTCTGCTGTCAGGGAAAGATAATTTTGTACTTATTTTTCTAGGGGTGCTTGTGGAGACTGAGCCGTTAAAGCACACAGGGATTCATAATTAACAAGAAAGCACAAAGTTGTGTTCTGATAGTAGGGATGGGAAGGACTTTGACGCCTTTGTTATGGTCTGTGGAAAGAGCCTGATGCCCTGGGTTTAAAACACAATTTAGTACTGATTTTCTGCTAACAATACTTGATCCTTATGCTTTGAGACGTGATAGTCCCTGTTAGCTGAAAAATTCTATATCAACTGATCTTAAACTTTTATTTGCAAAAGGAAAACAAATAGGAAGACCATTCGTGTATGTTGTTACAGCTTCATCATTAAAGTCAAGTCACGTAAATCCCTGTGTAGAGGTTGTACAAAAGTGTGGGGACTTTCCCTGAACCCTTGGGGAAGGACAATCAGGTAAACAAAGTGTTCTCTATTAGCTCACTAGTCAACTCAGTGTCAAAAAGCAATAAAAAATCAGGTGCTCCTGGAATGAAAATTAAGGCATCTTTAATGTCTGGTACTGTAAACTATTGAATATCTGAAAATTTTGGCCAAGCAGAATATATATAAGTTAAACATTACATGTGCAGGGATAACTGTGTCATTTTTATTTGGTATGGAGCTACCACACAAATCCGTAATTGTTATTGGATGTCATAGGCGCAGAAATTGGGGCATTACAAGACGCCTGAAAACCCATAGCAAAGAAACATATTTACAAAAAGATGTAGCCATGTTGAAACTTAAGATCAAAGAAAATGTTGTTTATTGTGTGGGAAAGCATGAAAATATTCTTTAGTACTAACAAGGCAGAAATGAGAGCCATTCCAGCCATGTCCATGGCCTACACTTGGGAACTAATCAGAAAGTCAGCAAAAAATAGGCATTTTCAGCCATGCTTAAAGAGGCAACCCATGTCATAATTGTGGAGTTGCAAAGTGAGCCAAAAGTAATTTGACCACCCATTTCTATTAATAAGTACTTTTTGGTAAAGGGAATAGGCATCCAGTTATTGCTAAAATTGTAGGAATGGGGAGAAAATTATTCCATAAGGAATAGAGAAGATGAGAAAGTGCTTGGTCAATAAAATCCACTGATGCCCATGACTGAACACGAATAGGGAACCAATTTTCAGAATAGAAGGTGACCACAGAAGAAAAATCCTCATGCTTGGAGAGAAAGCATATGAATTTACCAACCCAATATCCAATGTTCGCCAAGATTTCTTCTTGAAGATGATAACAGTCAGGCTAAGAAGTACCTTGACCTTTGGACCTTTCACTCTGGGAACAACAATCAGGGCTCTGAACTAGTGACACATTGATCCTAAAGACCGTAAGTCCTTCAGTGTCTAATTTTGTTACATTTAGGACAAAGTGCCTTAGGACTTTGAACTGCTTGAACACAATCCCTCTTCCAGTGACTTTTTGTCAACATACATGGCATTCATCATTCAACTTATTTCTCTCACAATATGCATTCCATTATCTTGTAAGGCAGTGAGAAGTTCCACATGCTTTTTGTCCTGTTTGCATTTAAATTTAGTTTGGTTTTCACCTCATCTTTTCTTCTATATACTTTGGTTAAATTTTTTTTTAAAAGACAGTGTTTCGGAGATTCCAGGGTCCCAGGTCAAAAAGACTTTTATTTTTATTTTTTGTCTTTTCCTCCTAATGTCTCGAACCAAACACATGATAAATATATCTTTAAGGAGTCCTTGGCCTTAATTGGAGTGAAGGTCAACAGCTGTATGCTTTTGTAAGAATATTTAAGTCATTCAAGAAATACTCTTAGGTTTTCAGTTATTCCCTGATCAATTTTAGACAGTTTGGTGTTATTTACTGATTTTATTTAACTATATCTTAGCTCTTCCAGAATACAAGTTAGAAAGTATCCATATTTCTACAGATTACCAGTTTCATTATACTCCCATTTAAGGATACCCATGGAAGATAGTCTCAGGTCTATAGAATATTTCTTATCCAAAATATATATTTTATCACTATATTATATGGCCAATGTAGCTATTCAGAATGTTTCAGAGTCTGTAAGAGTTTGTATCAAAAATACAGTGACATTTCTTTAAGATAATTCATATGTATGAAGATTGGATTAGAAATTTTCTGTATACCTTCCCTCTTTTTGTTTATTTATTTATCTATTTATGTATGTATTTATTTATTTTCTTGAGACAGGGTCTCACTCTGTGGCTCAGGCTGGTCCTGAAATCACTTCGGAGCCCAGGCTGGCCTTGGACTCACGATAATCCGCCTGCCTCAGCCTCCCGAGTGCTGGGGTTACAGGCGTGCACCACCATGCCCAGTTTATGTGGTACTGGGGAATCGAACTAGGGTACTTAGAGCTTGCTAGACCAGAGCTTTAAGCGCTGAGCCATTCCTCCAGCCCCATCTGTATACTTTCTTTTAGCATTATTTGAAATCGATCCATATCGCGTTTGGTTTGTTTGCAACTGTAAGTAGAGAAATGTTTTCAGATTTGACCCAAATTCATCCAATCACTCCTAAAGAAACAGTATGCATGATGGCAAGGGTGTAGTACTTGCTGGGGACCTTGATTGGCTAAGGAGAAGCAAAACCTGTTTGAGTTTTTAGCATTAGGACATTTTTTCTCTTTTGGAGGTAAGAAATAAGAATTTACCAAAACAAGAGAATTTTGTCTTATTCTTGAGTCTCATTAGCTCTGAAGCTAATTCGCACTGGGACCATAAATCAGGATTATGCTATAAGGCAAACAAAACTTGCAATATAAAACCATTCTGTTGCCTTTTTGCAAAATAAATCTAATTAGAATTATAGTATGCAACAAAAAGGACTGACTGGAAATTGCTCATCTGCAAAGAAAATGTAAATATGGGTTCAATAAAGCCATCTTCTTTCTAGGAAAACAGGACAAAATTTCTATGAGAAGAACAAAGCATTTATTTTTCCCCATCTCTGGCTTATGGCTAAAGGAAGGGATGCAACCCCAGCTGCCTATGCACTAGTTCGGGGCAGCTCTTCTGTCTCTATGACTGATTTTTTGTTCTTTTACGTAAGAAGTGGAAACTTGAGTTACCTCTCATCAAATTATGTGCTGGTTTGTTTCTTTTCAAATCTAAGTATGAGCAGGGGCTTCACAGTCATTTCCCCAGGCCATTATGTATGTACAAAAATTTATTCCAGTTTTAGAATCATTGCTGAGATCGAGCAAATGGCTGTAATATATCTAATATTTTGAGATCTTGATTACAATAGGAAAATTATACTATTTTGGTCTCCCTCTCTGTCCCTCAGGACTGCTAATATATATCCAAATGCCTAACATTAGTATAAGTCTAAGAATGACGTGGGAATGACTACTGAAATTTTAATTATAATAACAATGTAAATTAACTATATTTAGTTTACAAAGTGAAGGTTTTTTTTATCATTTTCATTATATAATTATTTTTGAGTATAGTTTTCTAGTCTTTGTTTTTCCAGTCATAATTTTTATAGTAAAATTTGATGGATGCCAGTATAACAAACTTCACATCTTTAACATTAAAAGTTGAATCTTTAACTTCTCCATGAAATCTTTTCCATATAAGCCATAAATCTCAAGAAGTGACATTTTTATTTTTCTAATCTTCTGCTTTTGCTGACATCTTTGAACCTCTTTCACTAAATACACAAAATGCAAACTTTGATAAAACCGCCTCCACATCTGTTTGAATCATCCCATAATCCTCTTCATTTACACTGTGGTCACTAATCAAAACTTTTATCGTCTCTTATTTATGGGTTAAACAGCTGCCTCTGTTCTCACCTTTGTTATTCTCTAGTCTCTACACACAGAAGTGGGCACAATATTACTACTTTAAAATATAGGTAAGATTTTGCAATTCTCTATCAGAGTCATTAGATATATTTCATCATGTTTATTTTCATAAAGTTTCAAGTCTCTGTTCTAATAATATAATAAGTAACATATCAATTTGTACCTTTTCTCATTTTTCTCTAACAACATTGCAATTAACCTTAGCACTACAATTGCTATGACATGTTCTACCCATAGGCATAAAATAGAGGGAAAAAAAAATAGAACCAGAAATGTATATTTGAGACTTATCAGGAATGTTCTATGATGGTAGTTTTAAGTTTTCTCATTTTTTTTTCTTTGTCTTTTTTTCAACATTATAAATGTGAATGTGGCAAGTGAGTTTGAGAGTTGTCTTATAAGGGTGTAGATAAAAACCTGCTCTGTGGATGATGTGCAGACCAGCGAGAATTCCCGAGGACGAAAGGCCTTAATCACTTGGTGGAAAATCAAAGCCATTATAGTAACTCTGGACTTCTTATATGACAAAATGTTCTAAAATATATGAAGCCTTTAAATTAGTCCACCACCCCAACTCCTCTTAACCTCTCTGTTATGTACTTTTTCTCCCTATGACAACTTCTTTTAAATAGAGTTCTCATCACCTGACACATCACATACATCATGATTATTTTGTGTCGACTTCTTATTAGAACCAGAAAGAGAGATGTATCTATTATTGATCCTCCAAAGAACATTAGGGTAGGAATACAGTAAGTATCATTAGCTGTTAATAATGATCAAAGTAATAAAAATTTTTAAAACAATACACTGAAACTCACATTTGATGCTGTTATTCTTTAATAACTTAAAGAGAAAACTCATAATTCTTGCAAAATTTTTCCCACACTCCTGGGAACTGGTATCATCAACAATATAGAATAAACTGGAAGATAAGAACACTCACATTGACCCACGTACTTTCACTTTTGTGCGGAAGTTTTTTCAGCTACCCTTTGCGAATAGAACATTGAACCAGGAAAAAACGCAATTTTAAAATTTAGCATGTATGTGTTTTTAAAGTTAAATGAGATATTGTTTGTAAAATCCATCACTTGCTTATTTACTCATATAACTCGTTCCACTATTATTTCATTCACATCAGTGGTGCATTGGCCAGGATGTAAGTGGAAATCTCTTTCTGAAAACTTTGGGTTTTCTCAACTCAGGTCTGATTTTTTTTAATGGCCTTGAGGCATAATCTAGTAAGCCACATAAAGCCGAGGAAGAGTCAAAAGAAGATTGCTGTCAGCGAAGGAGATTTTGGCTTCCCAAAATATATCAATGGAACACTATCTGATGTCACATATAAGCATTACTAAGTAACTACAGGTATTTTTGAAAAGGGTATGTGACACATTTGATGAGGTAAGATCCCTATATATGCCGTAGTCTGTGAAAACAAAATAAGTATTCTTAAATATCTTGTAGCTAAAATAATTAAAAAGAGCATTGCCTTTTTTCTTTTATTTTATCTGTGCATCATACTTAAGTCTAAATTTTTTATACATTAATGTACTAGATAAGAAAAAATTGAGTTCAGAAAGATTTGAAATATTCAAAGAAAGACTACATGTTTCCCTCATATCTATTAATATGTGAGTTACATTAAAACAATAGGTTAAAAATTAAGGTTGACAACTAAAATTGTCGTATGAATCTTATGAATGTAAAAATTATCCCATTTTATAGGTGGTACTCAGAGTGTCTTCTTTTTTTAAGCAATTTCTTTTTCATTTAAAATGTCAGTATCTTTATTCTATAAAATTTTTATGTAGAAAAATATTTTCAGAGGCCAGGGTAATAGCACAACAATTAGAGTGCTTGCCTGGCAAACGCTAGCTCCAGGGTTCCATTCCAGAGCACCACATTAACTCAGTGTGGTGGCAAGTGCTTGTCATCCCAGCACTCAGGAGCCTCAGCCAGGAGTATTGCTGTAGTTCAAAGATAGCATGAACTCCATAATGATTTCAGGACTTGCCTGGAATACAATGCTACCTTGTCTCAGAAGTAAAACGCAAAAAAGAAAAATATTTTCAATATTGTAAATTTGTATGCCTTTCAATCTCTGCATGATGCAGAGTTTTTAGATAAAGAAACACTTGACATATTACGTGGTGTTTCTGATGAAATTTAATCCCTAGGGATTGTTATTGTTTTAGAGAGGGTTTTATGAAGTAGTAACATTGCTCAGACTTTATTTGAACTTGCAATTCTCATAATTTGGTTTACAGATCTCTGGAGTTACAGATGTGTGCCTCTCTATCTCACTTGTGAAAAGTATTTTCAATAATTGTTATAATAATAAAATTTTTACTTATGTTGCTAAAATTGTCTTCCACACCTGTGTCAATCCAAGGGAATGTATATAGGTTAATGTTTCCAAAACATGAAGTCTTATGAAATAAAATTATTTATACTTGAATAAATGTTTCTATTTAAAATTATAAATTTAAGACTATAACATGTACATTTTTCAGAGTTTTCTCACAACGAGTAACTACTGTAAGAAAATACTTTAAATGTGCATGTTGAAATATATCATAAAGACTTGTTATGGAGCTATAGGTGAGAGGATCAGGAAAGATAAGTATTGTGGGAACACTTGTGTTTCCAAACACACATGCATATACAACACACACATGCACACATACATACAACTACACAAAACACACATGTACACTTAATGCCCTTTGAAAATTTTTTTTTCACAAGATCAAAACGAGAATACTTGGGAGTGAATTAGGACGTATCATCAGAGACACCACTAAAGGCCCAGGTGCTTTCCTGTCCGCTGTATGGAAGCCGATGGTATTCAGGGTTGCTTCAAGCTCTTTCTGAAAAAAAAAAAAAAAAAAACCCACCAGGAGACTTCAGTCGCTAGCCTACTGGGGTACCTCTTCTGGTACATATTAATTTGCATTGGCAAGTGAATTTGGAAGACAGCCATTTGCCAGTGTTCCAAGTATAAAGTTTATTACTATGTATATGGCAGCAGGGTGTAGGACAGGAAAAGGTGATACTATTAAAAATTGCCATTAATTTTCTGGAGTTCATAGGTGAAAAACAGATAGCTAATAATATATTCAAGGTGAGAGTTTAATTTTAAAACTCATTCCAGCAAATTAGCTAGTATATTCATAAAATAAATTAAGTTCGGTGCAAGTGCAAATATATGTTTAAAATTTGAATCTTCATAATTAACTATTTTTCAAATGCGATTGCCTTGTAATAAAAAAACTTGTTCAATAGTTCTGAATCTATCTCTTTCAAGGTGTATGAAATAAATGATGTATTCTTACTGTAGGTGTTAAGAATTTTCACAAAATACATTTTCAGTTCAATGCTCTACAGTGAATAAGTACAAAATTAAATTTCAAGATGAAAATGAAATAAAATAAAGTTCAATTTAAATAGTATCATTTTAATATAATTTCTTTAAAGCTATTCTGGCTATCTTTAAGGCACCAAATTTGAAAGTTAATCAATAGATTTTTAATTGTACCCCAGCTTATGTCTGCTCTAATATAAAATATTAACTCTTATTATCATGAAAAATTGCATACTTTTAACTTTACCTATTAATCAAACAGTTACGTTTCATCTCTGGGTGGTTCTTTTGAGATTTCCTAACTGGCAGAAAAATATTGACATATTTGATTAAAACTATTTTATCTATTGATACAATATTGTTTCTTTTATCTACTGATATGTTATCTATGGACACGATAAAATAGTAGCATTTAAATGAAAACTTTATTATTAACTCATTATTACTTTATTCCCAATAGATATAAATAAAAATCCATAAAAATATGACTTACTTGGTCCCACAATAAAATTATCTCTTGAAAGTCAACTTTTTTATTTGTTTCAAGAACAAGAGTATTCTCTGTGAAACCAAAATCTTTTCCTAAATGCCATTAAAACAGTTGTCTCCACGGAGAACATATTTTTTATTAAATTCCATTCAAAAAGATTTACTTAAAAGTAGTCACACAAATATAAGAACTTCAGAAGAAGGAAAGGTTGATCTTAATGAAATAAGACAGAGAGAGAAATAGAAAGAAGAGAGGGATGAAATCAAATTAAAAAGTAAAAATTGCAAAGAAATGTAATGGAATATTTTAAAAGTGACTTCATGCAGAGATTAAATGAAATCTACATTCTTAACTGTAAATGAAATTGTTTAATGAAGAGCAGAAAATACTTCCCTTAACAATTTCAAAATTTCTACTGAAGAAATGGCAAACCACAGACTTCATAATTAGATTCAAGGTATTCTTTCAAACTCGTTTATGTTAGTACATTCTTTGAAATAGAAGAAATACAATTATGTAACTAATAATTATCCAAATAGGTGAGAGAGCCAATCATGTAATACAATTCAAATTATTATCTGTTTCATAACTGCACAGATTTTGGACATTCAAAAAATTGGGAGCAAAATTTAGAAACTGGGCATCAGAACAGAAGACCTTTCAGGAGCTCGCTCCAAAATGACCTGATGGAGGTCGTGAGCTTGGGCAGTAGGTTCTGCCCACTTAGGTACCCCATGCTGCCTTCTATTACTTGTATAGCAGTCTCAACTACTGGGATGCTACCAGGAATGGTGTCTAATTATCATTTACCACTAGAACGGCAATCTTAAAGAAATTTTGTATAACATAATTGTGTGCCATTTTATATTACAGGTACTGTTTTATAAATACATTTTGTTTTACTAAAAAAAAGTGTATTCTTCACTTATGTGGCTAAGTAGCTATGAAACCAGAACAACAATTTGCTTATTAGAAACAACAGTTTTGTTATTACCTGGACAAGAATCTCAATTCCTTCCAAAAAATTAGCTTTGAAATATCCATTTTGCTCTCTCTCTCTGTCTCACTCAAATTTCTTTCGTTTCTATATCCTTTCTGAATCTTATACAACTTTTGAATATGTATTAAATTTTCTTTATGAAAAGGCATTTAGAGGAAATCATCTGTTTATGTGCATGTCCTAAATTGTTTTGCCCATGTTCCAAACTCTGACCTCAATTTTATTTTAACACTTTTTTCCAACTTGTTCAACCTTTCTGATTAATTGGCAGAGGTGATGTGAAAGTCACCTAATAGGATTAAAATACGTTTTAGTGACATAGTATTTGAAATTTTATTCCTCAATAACCTTGCAAATCACTTGAGATTTCCGACAAACATATACAAATTTACAATATACAAAGAATATACCAATAAAATTAATAAGCAGAAAATAAAATAAGTCTAAAGATAAGTAGGAACAGAGATTCATGAGAGCCAAAATCTAATCAAATTTGTTAAATAAAGACAGGTCTTTACCTAATAAATCATTTGTTTTAATCTTTATTTTTAAAAAAGTTAATAAAGTCTTAATTTTATGTCACATAGTATTTTTATGATAAAAGTGAAGGCTCTTTCTACTTGGGAAATAAGCAGATTGATAAACGTCCTTTATTGCTGGAATATTGCGAGTAAATTTGATCACCTTAGATTGTATTTTTGGAGGAGAATTTATCACTCTATGTTAAGAAAAGAAGATTAACAGAGGTTTATAGCTACAACCAAATTTAAACATAGTTTTTGTTTCCAGGAGAAAGTTGATCCATATCAACATTTATTTCAAGAATCTTTAGATGGTAAAGTAAGACAGTTGAAATACAATGGATTTTTTTTTTTTTTTATTTTCCACTTCGAATGTATCTGGCTAACCCATCCCATGCTCTGTTGAACTCTATAGATGGCATTCAAAGTAATAAGAAGTTTTTCCAGACATAAATATTTTGATTTCTTTAACATGTATAGTTATTTAATCATTTCATTTAAGCTTGTCTGGTTAAAAATTGATAATATTAGCTTTTATTGAAATTAGCATCAAACAGTAAAAACAAAACCTTATTTTCAATAAATTAGAACAATAACAATTGTACTGTAAATTTCTATAGAAACACAATTGTCCTCTTTACAGAAATCCCTACTATTTGTTCACAAAAACCAATTACAGTATAACAAATCTGTTTCCAAAATATTCCAGACTCATTAAATTTAGCTAGATTATTTACATAAATGCTTAAGTTACAATCATAGATATTCGTATATTTTTGAAATAATAGATTGATGTAGTCCTCCAGATGTGCTAACCTCTGTGCAACATTGTTTTGTTTCATTTTCATAAAATGAAACTTCAGTTCCCTAATGCTATCTAGTAGATACGAATTTCAGACCAGATCTTTAAAAAGCATTTCTACTAATAAACCTAGTTATGCATTTGATAAATTAAGCCCTGTTAGAAGAAGAGTAGATTGTTATTAACCTTATATAACCATGAAAATCACCTTATGCTACCCTATGTAAACATATCCATGGGGTTGGTGGTGTAGCTCACCAGTTGAATAAATTCCTTACCAAACACAGGCCTTGAGTTTGCTTTGCTAGATTTATCTAATCTGGACATGGTGGCACAATCCTAAAATTCTAGGACTTGAGAAGCTAAGGCAGGAGAATTACCTGAGTTCGAGGCAAGCCTTAGCCACACAGTGACCAGCCTGCACGACAGAGCAAGACCTGGTATCAAATGTATGCAGGAATGTCTAACTGTTCAATGAACTTAGGTTAAAAAAACAAATACTGGTTTATAAAAATACTTAGTATAAAAATGTTACAGGTCACAGGATAACTTTTTTTTTACATTTCTTAAATCTAGAAAGCAAATATTCAGCAGTCTTCAGTATTTCAAATGGAAATTATAAAAGTTTATTCTTACCAGTTTATTCTGTCTCAAGTATTTGATTTTGTTGGGCTTCGTCTTGAGTTAGAAATTATAGAAATCAGGATACTCTTTAGAGTTGTATAAATTCCTACACAATCCAACTATATCATCTTGAAATTATTACAAATCCATATTGTCAGCTTGTTTATGTAAATTATTATAATTTTATCTCGTAGCTATATTTAAAAGTGTTAAGGAAACCATAATAAATCTTTGTGTGAAAAAAGACTTGAAGAACTCATGAAGACCTGATGAAAAATCACAAAAATGTAGGTCACCTGGAAATTTAGCTTTATCTATGAGATTCACCATTTTAAGATAGTAATTCATAATATAACTACTTGGACAATAACAATATTATAATAAAATAATTTTATAAATTATGCATATATTGATAATATTGCTTCAATGCTACATGAGTAAAAATATAGCCTGTAGTATACACCATTACTATTTCCTTGGTAATTTCTCCCATGTATATGACATATCAAATAAATCTATTTTGTTTTATATTTATATGTATGTTACAAGAAGAAGCACATTTATTTAGATCTTTCATGGGCTGAATATGGAGAAAGATTTTCAAATTTAAAAATATCATCATTTAAGATTTGATAGTGAGAAGTTCTCAAAATGTCAAAAGATATAAAATATTTGATTAAATAAAATTTAAAAATTACTCTGAAAGAATATTTAGTTGTTAATTCAATCAAAGTGGTAATTAAATTTTAAAGTCTATTACAGAAAATCTCAAAATTATAAAATGTTTTAATATAAATCACTAGAAATTATTCAATTCTCTTAGTTAATCAGTACCCAGTGAAGAGAATCTGCAACATAAGATATTACTCAACAAAGTCATGATTTCTTTTCCAGGTAGATTTTTATAACAGACAAAAGTAAATATTTTTACAAACTCTTATTAGAATTAATATGCAAGAAAATTTTATCAAATTTGATGTTTGCATTAGTGTGTGATTGAGCTCAATCTCATAATACAATTAATTCAGTCATAACAGCTTTATCATATATATATATATATATATATATATATATATATATATATATATATTTTCTTTCTGTAATAACTTTTTCATAAATCTATAAACCGGTTTTGTAGCCATTCAAGATTTTTTGCTGTACTCTCTTTCCAATATAATACAGTCATTCATTCCATTTTGCCTTAATAAAAATGTATTAATCATAATGCACACTTTTTATGTACACACAAGAATGCACACACACACACATGTGTTTATCTATAAATGTCCTTATATTGAACCAATATTTGATTTTTCTTTCATATTTTATATAAAAGTTTCTCTTCACAATAGCAGTTTTACTAGCTTATATTAATTAAAATTCTTCACCACTATTAAAGTTAAGCTTTAACAAAATATCACAAGTAAATTATTTAATAATATTTAAATGCATATGTTGCCTAATGCTACTTTTTTACATAGGCACAGAACATGCTTACCAGCAAATTGAAATATCTTTACTTCCACTTTAATAAGACAAATCCAGATAAGCTTAAACTTATATTCAACTGTTAATGGTTCAGTGGTTTATCTTATTTTTACATGATTGAGAAATTTAATAAATGTTTATCACTTAATTTAAATTTAGTATAACCTTAAGGTTTAAAGTTATCAAAAAAAACTTTGAAAACTTTTCAGTAAGCATGGAACAAAAATGTATGTAACTCAAGGTTTATTGCTTTTGTCAGTGATAAATTTTGCAAGAGATACTAAGAGGTTATTTGGCTGTAAGTTAAGGTCAAATAAAAGCTGCATGTAAGCATTATAATTGAAAAAGATAAAGTTGAAAGCCTATTAATTTTTTAACAAACGAAAAATATTTTTATCAGAAAAGACAGGCAAAGCTGTGTACTCCTCAGAATCATGTGAGACAATTCTTACTTTTTCTAAGAAAACTATAAGTACTAATCTGTAAATGATTACAATATCTCTCAGAGAAAGAAAAGTATATATATATATATATATATATATATATATATATATATATAGTGTGTGTGTGTGTGTGTGTGTGAAACCCTTCTATTCCTCTTACTTCCAATGATACCAAATAAACTATGAACAACGTTCAAATAAGCTGTTGGGTTTATCTCAGTAGATTCTCTCATGAACTTTTATTGAATAAAAAGCTATGGCTTACCACACAAAAACAAAGACAGTAAGACATATTTAATAAACCCAGAAAATAAATATACAGTCAATTTTAGATGCAAAAGAAATCTATTCTAAAATTCCACTGGGTTTAACAACAAATCCACAAGTCCTGTGGACTTTGTGGGTTGTAGCACCTAATTAGTCACAGATATCAGGGCTTTGATTCCCCTCCTGAAAAAACAACCTAAATTTATACCACTTAAAAATATAATTTCTATTGGACATTATTTAAAAAAAACACAGCTAAAATACCATTATACCTAAAACCTGAAGTACGAAGACAAAGTTCAGTGATATGGCGTGAGAGGTTGGCACATACAGAAATTGGGAACATTGTCTAGCCTTAATAATGACTGATTATTTCAAGGAGGATTTCAAATGTCATAAGAATGGTTGAAATTGATCATCTTTTGTAAGTACAGACCAAGGATGAGTTTTTTCTTTTAGAAAATGAGAAACGCTAGAACAAAGTGAATCTTTGTAGTAGGCTAGCAAGCCAAAATAAACTTCAAAGCTTATCAACATTAAAGTTTCTTAAATGGGGTCATTGGTGAAGCTGGGGTAAAAATTCCTGAGCTAGTCACATAAAAGTCAGTGACAGGAAATTGGCTATGTAGGTTTTTAACTCATTGTTATAAAGTAAGAGAGTAAAATTCTAACCTGCATAGTAACTGGGATTTGTTTTGATGGTCCATCTACAATGTTGTTAAGTTCAGATTTTCTAAAAATTACTAGTATAAAATGTTTAATAAGGAGTTATAGATAACCCTGATGTATTTTAGATTACTTCACAGCACCAAAAATATTTTCTAATTAATCCTATAGATATATAACATAATTTTTGTATAAAAGCACCATGATATTAATAGAAATATTCTTCATAATGGGCTTTATGAGAAAAGAAGGACAGGAAGAGGAGAAAGAGGGGAGAGAGAGAACTTTTCCCTATGATAAACGCATTCATGAGGAGTAGGCTAATTAAAGTTTAAAAAGTTTCTGTCTGTCTCAAGATTTCTCATGGCCTCTGCTCTATGTTTCAAAAAATTTCACATTGTTATCAGTCTCCTGTATTTTATCCTAAGCCTTGTTCACAAAGCGGAAGTCCTCATTAACTTCCCACTGAAAAAAGCATAATTAATTTGCATTTATTCCTAAGTTACATAATGAGTGATTTCACATGATACATTTCTCTTGTTTCCTAAATTATCTTGAGTATTTTTACTATAAATCCCATTACATTACCAGGGTTAAAAATATATATCCTTGGACCACTTGCTCTGCCTGTTTTCGTCTTCCTTACGTTTGACTCCCTATCTTTCCCAATCAGCTGCGGTCTCTCTCCTGCAATATTCAACTTCCCTGGGCTATTTTCTGTATTTATAACAAACAGAGGACAGTTTAACATTGCTACCCATATGTCATCCTGTTTGGATCAACGAACTCTTCAAAGATAACCTTGACAGGCTACTCTCATTTATTTCTCATTCATTCTAAATAATTTAGTTTCTTCTCGACTTATTAAAAACATCTTTTTCTCCCCCTTTATATCATTCCTGATATTTAAAAGAGCTCTGGGGCATATTAATTAGCATTTAAATTATAGCCTTGGGGCCACAGATAAGTTAGATTTATAGGACTGGGGACAATCCTATATAAAGTTTCCTTGTTGCATATAATTATTCGATGAAGATATGGAATGCCTGGAAAATAAGACTAATGTTACCTTACTCGCTGTAGTTTGTTTTAAATTTAAATGTTAGAGATCCCTTCTACTGCTTCATAACTCTATTACTTTATGAGGTTTTCTTTTCACTTCCTTAATTCTTTCTTCACAATTTCAATTTGAAATAAGTCAAATATATCAATGAGCCGTCTCCATGCAATTTTGGGGATTGAGAGAATATAGGTGGTCTGGAGACTTGTGTCAAAATCAAACAAAATGCTGTGGAGAAAGGGTATTACTTAGATGTGCCTGGTGAAGAAAAACCATGAAAAGTTTACCCAGCAGAACATGAATCCATGACCATGGTAAATGAATTAAAGAAAAAAAACCAGACTCTTCCTAGTCAGAAAATAAATTACCCTAGTGATTGGTAAAAGGCGATTAAATATTCCACTAGAGATTATAAAAGAAAAAAAAATGTCAAGTATAGAGAACCCTAAAAGGGACCAAAAGTTAAAGACATAGGTACAAATACAAATAAATAATTTCAAGAAGTACAGATACCACAATTGTACTAAATCATGTGACTTAGAAGTCTTTGGAATGCAAGGTTATTTGCATTGCAAATACCAAGACTGTAGGCCTGTGGACACATCAATTTAATCCAGCTCACATCATATCTCCATGTGCCTTACGTGCTGGATATGGAGCTACAAAATTTGATATCAATCCTGTTGAATTTTGGTATTGCTTTATTCCTGTCTCTCCTTTGTGTTTTACTAGTATGGATTTTTGAAACTAGAATTTTTGTAATATATGTATCTTACATGTAATATTTATTTATTTATTGATTATACAGTTTCACAGCTAAGAATTTGTGTTGTTTCTGAAAGGAAGCTTTTGTGCTTGGACTCTTGTAGGTGGGCTAAGTACATGTTTCTTAGTGAGGAAAAAAGCATTTGGGAGACACTGGTTCAATTTTATTGTTGAGCGTGATGTATCTTCCAAATGTCTTATTGTCTTGAAAACTAGGTACTGATAGATTATCAGGAATTGATTGAATTATGAGGCTCCAGTGTCATCTGATCCAGTGATAAAGCCATAATATTACGAAATCATCATCAGCACCTTTATTTTCTGTCTTTGACCCAGAAATGCAAAATATTGTATATACACAGCACTAGGACTATGCATTAATCCTATACAATATATGTGTAAAAGTCAATTGTGTTTAATTTAATTATTATGTATAACAAATTTATAATAATTAAAGGACACACTTGGGGAGAAAAACATGGGTAAACATGTACTCTAACATTATTTTTATGTGTTTAATTTTATTCACAAAATATTATAAAAATGCTAGTGACGTTAAATGTATGTGTACATTTTTCATGCTTCGAGCTATTGATCTTGAAATCTTAATTAAAATTATTATTAAACATGGAGTAATATAACACCACTATGATATTTTAGCTTTAAACCCCATGGCTTCTCAAGTTGATGTATGCATGATGACAGCAACATTTTACTCTTTACAATGCTCACATTTAAACAGTTGAGACATTTTGTACTCTAGTCTTTGGGAGTACTTTAACCTCAACCAACTTTGAAAATAGCCAGCTAACTGAAGTCTGCGAGGAAGATCTAATTGATCCGAGTAAAGCGCAGTAGACTGCAGCAACACATTTGTATGCAAGCGTGAGCCTGACAAGTATGGCACACACAGTAGAGCAGAAAACAGGAAGCCAAGAGTTCAGTATTAGTCATTCAAACTGACTCAAGGTCACTTTTCTGATCTATCTTTCTCAGAAAGAGTTACATACAAATGGGAGATGGGAAAAATGAATTTTTCATGATATGTAGTGTTTGAGGGAAAGGAACACAATATTTATTCCACTGTGTAGACCCAGAGCAAAGTGTACAGCTTGTGAGAAAGAAAAAAAAAAAGTCATGGTCAGAACTTGATTATTTCCTCTATGACACAGCTGTATAAATAAAAACTGGCTATAGCTAATAATATGTCATTATCCCTAAAGATACACCTAGATTATTAAAGAGGAGAAAACATCTGTCTATGTTTCAGGAATAACTCAGAATTGCCTATATGAAAAACTTATCTTTTTTTTTAATTTCTACGGGAAATGAATGTTAGAAAGTATTAAAAATTATAATATTATTTTTCTATAATATAATGAAATGAATGTGAATTCGTAGTTGTAAGATAAATATCAGTGGAGAAGGTCAATAAATGTCATCATTTCACTAGCTAATGAAACTGCAATAAATTTCATAGGATTCATTTGTACTGTATAGGTCTTTTATGTTGGAAAGAACAAAGAAGTGGAAAAGGAAAAAAATAGAAAACAGAGAAAGAATGTGAAAAAGATGGAAGTAATGAAGGAAGGTAGGAAAAAAATAAAGATATAGGGAAGATAGAAAAGGAAGAAGGAAAATATTAACTTTATGACATAAAATATATAATGATATATATTTAATATGAATATCTATTAAAATATTTACAAGCGCTATGGTAGTTGATATTATAAAATTTATCAAAGTAGCATTCTTTTATCATGCAAGAACAAGCAGTCTAATTTGAACATTCATTCCTGGGAATAAAGTAAATATATATTGGTAAGTTTTTAGTTTAAATTGACATTTTTTTGATAATCTGTAGAGACTCTTGTGTACTTACTTTATTTCATTTGTTTTCCTAAATCTGATATTTTTAAAAAATATCAGATTTTGTACATTTTGTCTAATATCAAAATATTTAATATTTCCCACTATTTTCTATCCTGTTTCTCTTATCACCTTAATTTACTTGCATTTTTTTTATTTCTTTTCTCCTACTTGTTTTTCTTCTTTCTTCATTATTTTATCTTCCTTTAGTTATATACAAAATTGTGCCTCTAGACACCAGGATTGATTAAGGTTTTTCAACTGGATATCTCTTTAGAAGTATTATTAAAATACTTTCTGTTACCAGACATATTAACAAAATAAAAACCAATTAACAATCCTATAAACAGATAGATGAAATTAACTAATAAAAACACTGTTTAAAATAAGGAAATTGTAACCGGTTTGGGTGCCTAGAAAGATAACACTGCTGTTTCAGGGGCTACAAAAACTGTGAAGACAGGACGAGCTCTCTTATCTGTACTTAAATATTATTTTTGAATAAAATTCCTAGAGGATATGAGACTTGGTTCTCTTCAATATTTTTAAACTGTTTCGAGATTAAGATTTATGACTATGAATACTACAAATGAATATCCTGCGTTAGAGAAGTTTAAAAATTTATAATTTGGTGAAACTTTTTGAAGTAAAATAGTAATTAAAACAGGAACCTGGTATTAGAGCACAGTGCATTGATTCTTGCCAATTTGTATACCAGTCAAGGATGCAAACTTGTAGACGTTCAGCATCTACTATGGCACCTGAACCATAATTAACTACAAGATTCTTCTACAAAGATATGCAATTTTATGATAAAGGATGAATTCTAAGAACAAGTGTTTAGTCTTAGAACACAACTTAGTTTGAAAAAATGATAGAGTAGAAAGTTTCTCAATTCATGACATGTAGAAAAGTGAGAAACTAACTTTGACCACTATTCCAATATTTTAAACATGATTGTCACATACACCTCCATTTGTCATTTTGGGCATTGTATACGTCTCACCATTTCCAGCTTCCAATTGGTAGATCTGTAGGAAATATATTCATGAGAAATAAAATTCTCTGAAAAACGCCTACCAAACCATAATTCCATTTCTACAAGGAAACACTCAGATGTGATGTACATGGCACCACTTTTGTCCAGGAAACAATCTGAACAATCATTGTGAAAAACCTATAGCATGGCACACGCTGTAACGATGATTCAGTACATTCTTTTCAGTTTCACCAATCATTAATCTACTCTACAATACCTAATATCCTTGGTAGTTATAAAGTACAACTTAGGACTGTACATAAAAACACAATCTTATAAGTGTTTTTGTGGGAAATTTTTTATATTTATAAAAATAATTTACTCTAGACATAGTACTTACATAAAACTGAAATTGGTTTTTTATTTTAGGGAAATTTTTACATTAATAATATCATTGTAAAGCCAACTATCAATATGTGGATGCTACATGTTTATTATGTTGGTGAGTACAGAGATTCTGTTCATTCTCCTGTCTCAGATCGAGAGAGGACACTGGGCACATAGTAGGGGCATTTTTACAACATGATAGCCAAGTGGCACTATGCCAGCGCATTTGTTTGCCTTCTTACCCTTCATACTGTATGCAACACAACAACATAGAGCATCCAGCAGTGCGAGTTCACGGAACGCCTTCACACATCCTCTTGTGAGCCTGTGTTGCTGGGAGACCCAGGTTACTGCCTACAATTTGCTTTTGTTCTGAACAAAGCTGCAGGAACCAAATTCAACAGTTTTTGGCAAGGAAGCTCCCTTTTTTTCCACACGCCACTCTCCCTGGAGACTTAGAGATTTTCTCTTCTAGGAAGGCTGAACATTTGCAGTTATTTGTACCTCCTTTGCCTCTTGAGAAACGTCGCTTTACTTTTTTTCAAGTGGCAATGAGAAATTTGGGTTGACTTTAGTTACTTAATATCATTTATTTCAATATTTAAATTACCAAAAATAAGAACTACTTGTAAAACTAGCATCAATAGTATAGACGATCTAATTAATATAACTTGTTTTGTTTTGTCTCGTTTTAGCTTTAAACTGAAAAACTTCTTTGTCATTTGTCAGTCTTTCACAACTATCTTCAGTGTGTACAAATGAAGGGAGCGCCTATCCAAAAGAAAGGGGAAACAATGCTCTAGCTTTTGAAATGTTAGCTTCTTGAGAGCAGGTCCTTTGACACTGTCATTTTTGAAAATCAGTCCAAATCCTCCATAAACTCACACAAGGTATTGTGAATATCTCTTCTGAAAAATACTAAAGAAGCTATCTCCTTGACATTCTTATATTATTCCATTTGGGTATACACCAGGAAATAAGATTTTGTGGAACAGACAACAGTAATTGTTTGAAAATTTTTCAAATTGTTCTCCATAAAAAATAGTTTAGTATCCCCAACAATGTTATACTATGTTATACAATTTTCTTCAACATCTTCATCAAAGCTCGGTGCTGTTCTGTCTCTTGATAATATCTCATTGCATGTTTCTAAAAGAGTATAATGTTACGAAACTGGTTTGTGTTTCATTAATGATTATTTTAAATATTTGTATTTTTCATATAAATCTTGGTTCTTTCTTTCTCTTTCTCTCTATATATGCCCACATATATACATATATGTACATATACATATTTTCATATGTACATATATTTTTTTCTTTTTGTTTTGTTTTGTGTTGCTTTTAGACAAAAGATCTCATTTTGTGGTCTAGGCTGTTCCTGAACTCATTATGTGGCCCTGGTTTACCTGGAATATAAGGACATTCACCTGCCTCATTCTTCCAAGTTTTGGGATTATAGGGATGTGGCCTGGCACCATGTCCAGTTCTCTACATGCATTCTTTTGAGAAATATGTATTTGTGTCTTTTTTTCAGCATTTAAAAAATGTCAAGTCATTCACCTTTCTTTTGAATTTCACTGGTCACTTGCATTTGGGATATTAGCCTCGATGACATGTGCAGCATGCAAAAATGTTTTCTCCTTCTGTATTTGTCCTTTCTTTATTCATCATTAAATTTTCGGTGCAGATGCTTTCCACTTCAATTTAATACAACTTGCTTAGTTTTGACATTGTTTTTTAATTTCTAATGTGATATTCAAAACCTCATTGAGAATACTAGTGCCGAAACTAAAGTCCCTCTTACTTTCTTTTTGCTTGAGAGTACTAGTATATTTATATCTTGAGTCAAATATTTGTTGATGTTTTGCATAGGGTATTATATAAGATTTGATTTTAATATTCTACATTTGATAATCAAATTTTCCCAACTTCAATTTTTGTTTCATGAAATATTCTTTTTTTTTTTAAGATAGGGTCTCACTGTGTAGTCCAGACTGGCCCAGAACTCACTATGTAGCCCATGCCGATCTTGAACGCATGTAAATTCTTCTGCCTCAGCCTCCCCATGCTAGGATTACACACATGTGACACCACACCAGGCTGAAATTGAATTTTTGAAGAGACTGTCATGTGGTCATTTTCTTGCCATCGCATCAAGTTTCTTGACTGTAAATTGGTGGATGTATTTTTGGCTGATCTTTGTCTCTCTTTTTAGATGAGTGTCATGTTCTTTTGATTATTGTGCTGTTGTAACATATTTTGAAATCACATAGTTTCATGCTTTATGATTAGTTCACATTTTCTCAATATTGTTCTGTCATTCCCAAAGATCCATGATATATAGAGAGGAGAAACTCGGTGTCTGTAGAAAATTGTGAAGGCCAGAACTTTCCCAGGAAAGGCTTTAACAAAGCTTCTTCTTACTTTATTTAGTTCCAGCAGCCGGTTGGGCCACATGCATCCTCGATGAGTGTTCTTCCCTCCTTTGCTGGCTCACAAGTCATTCACACACACACCTGTGAGCTCTGCCATGGGTGTTCCCTAATCTCTTCAAGTTGACTCAAGCCTTCCTAGGGTCACAGGGATAATATCTTTTTTGCTACTTCAAAGCCAATTCATTTGCACTCTTTTCCCTTAAAGTTAGTCTTCAATTGTAAGTGTGAAATATAGTAATTGTATTCAACTTGAGAAATCGTCACATGAACATCCCACATTTTGACCATTTTTACTGGTTTTGCACCCTTTGCACTTCCTTTTCCCCTCCAGCAAGACTATCATCTTCCTGTTGTCTACTATTAGATTTTTTTTTCACTCTTTTACTTAAAATTGCCTTAACTCTGGATGCATTCAAAGGGAAAGGATCCCGTCACTGATTTGCTACTGTCTCCAGTCTTCAACATTGCTCTTTGGACAGTGATGATCCACCGTCCTCTCTCATTGACCATGTGGCAGGTTCAGACTGATTTTTCTTCCATCTCACATCTACGCAACCATTCAAGCTTTCAGCTCTTCCACATACAGGCTGCCATTTTCAACTACCTCTTCTTGGACTGGATTTGTAAGCATTCCAAATAAATTCCCTTTATTTATAATTTTTCTTAGTTCTGCTTGTGTAATCAATATAATCTTGAATATCCTGAGGAAACCAGGTTGGTGATCCCTTAAATTGAGTGACCACTTACTGAGGAAAGACATTTGAGAGATCTTGGGATAGGCCCTATGACAGGGAACTCATGTTGCCTCTAGGGTCAGAGAACAGAAAACAGCTTATAGCTGCTGAAAAATGGAAATACTAGTCATAACACCATGAGAAGTGAATTCTACCAACTTAAGGAATGTGGGAAGCAATTCTTGCAGCCCAACTAGAAGTAGAGAATATATAGCCAATATTTTCATTTTAGTTTTGTCAGATTTGAAAGAATAAAAAAAGGATGTAACTAACATGTGCTGGGCTGCTTATGACTAAAAATATGTGATAATGTATCTTATATGTTTTGTGTTTCTCAACGTAGATTTTTGGTTATGAATACTTTGGGGAAAAAACAGGTCTCCGCTCTTGCACTATGATTATGACTAGTTAAAACAGTTACACAAGTACACAGAAAAGTTACTGATGAAGCTAATCAGAAATTCCTTGAGTCCTTTCTGGTGTATTTACAGAAAAGAGTATTTTTAAATTAATGGATTCACTAATTTAAAAAAGTATTAGTTATTTTCTATGACAATTTTTATTAGTAGAATTTACATTTTTATCACTATGAGAATATTCACTAAAATGACAATAAATCAAAATGAGGGATATATTTCTATATGAGGCAAAAGATCTAGTAGAATATTTAAACACATATCTCAACATCATTGACATAATCAAGTTGGTACATTTTAAATTTTTCTTATTTGGTTTAAGCATTTTCACAACCAGTATATAATTTTCAGACATACAAATAACAATAATACACAAAAACTAAGACTATTGAAATATATAATTCTCACTAAGAATACGATTTTTCTTGTCTTGTGGTATTACTGCCAGGCAGTGAAATAATATCTCACAATCAGCTTTTTAGGTTAAATTGTTTCAAAAACATAATTGAAATTTTTAATTTGAAAATTATTCAAAAAATTTCCATTGTTATAAATGACTGTTTACAAATAAATTGGCACTTGCTACACTTATAATAAGAAAATTTTGATATTTTATTTTCCAATTATACATAAAAATATAGTTTTCTTAGATAAAACCAAGCCATTTGATCTTTAAAAAATTAAGTAAATTTATGTTATTCTAGATGTAATCTTAGTTTGAACCCTTAGAATAAACTATTTCTTTGACAGTGTTCTGATGTCTTATGATTACTTGGCAATTTAATACAAATCTGAAGACATCACAAAGCTGTAAAAGTTGATTAAAAATATCAGGGTATTAATTGTAACCAGTTCAATTGAAATCTGAAAATTAATTATCCCAATATATGTTAAGTTAATTAAAGGTTGGTGTTTAAGCAGCTAGGAATATATAATTTTGTTTACATTGCCATCTGTTCTAATTACATAGCCAAGGTTACTGGACATTTTCCAAAACTCTGTATCTATTGTTGGCCTTGAAATTGTTAGCTGAAATTTGTTTCAAAATAAACAATGATTCTAAAAATAGGGCACTGATTTAGAGTACAAATGAAATTGTAAACAAGTCTTGGCTTCTAAAGTGTAACAGTGTCCCTCAAACTGTCTTTAATGAAAAAACAGCAAATTTGATTTTATATCGCACTGTACGTAACATGGGTAAAAAAAGAAGATAACTCTTATTTTCAAGTTTTCATTTTTACTTTCAAAGTTTGTTTCATGTTAATCAAATCACATAGTGCTTGATGTCTACTTCAAATATTCTGATAAAATCACAGAGGTCATCTCTCTGCAATGAAGACTGGTTGTCCGACGTGTGAATTTCCTCATCTTCCGGACATTGTCATTTTCTGACTATCTATTAATTCTGTCATATTAATTGAGGATATTGAAATCTGTCTCCCCTCATAGATATTTTAAATTGTGTCATTTGTCTGTGGGATTACATTTATCCCATGAATAATCTTTACTGATATCATTACTATTAAGGACAATATTTCCATTCATGAGTAGCCAACAAGAAGAAAAATCATCAACTTCATTCGGCCATTCGGTGCTGGTCAGACTCCAAAAAAGAGGTGGAAATTCAGTAACTTAAATACTTTAGTAGCAATAATATGGCACCATCAGAATCCTATTGAAGAATCAGCTAGCAAAATGGGAAAATAAACACTAAAGAACATATTAACATGCAGAAATACAGCAACTACTCCTGGAGTTAAGGTAGAAAACATGAACGGAAGATGACACCTGCAGACTAGGCCGAAATCCTGTTGGAGAAGCACAGCCGCAGCCTCTGAGTATCACAGCCACGGTAGAGCCGCTGGCCTAAGAGCCTGCCACTCACACGCTCGTCACGGTGTCACGGTGAGAGAGAAGGCTCTTTACAGGGATATGTATCATCAGAGGGGCTTCACGAAAAAAACTACCAAAAGAAGATTTGTATTTGAATTTTATTTCCAAAAAAGCAGCTCAATGTTTGAATTATTGTGAATTTTTTAAAGATTTCTGAAAGATAAAGTGTTAAAAACTTGAGACATAGTATATCATACTTAAGGAAATCATGAAATACTAAATATGGTGGTAGAGAGAAGTTAATCTGATTAACTACATAACTTCAAAAATAATCTATTTTTTCTATTCAAATGAAAATATAGACTATGTCAGTAGAGCCATTTGGCAGATCTTGAGATTACTCATGTCATCTCATAAACATGATTAAATAATGAATGTCTAAATAGGACATTTAAAACCTATTTTTGAAAACAATTGGAGGTTATGTAACCACCTGATAAGGATTTTAGTAACACTAGAAGCATCAGTCTTCTTACAGTTTAAAAGTCTGCAAGTAGGAAAAAAAATGACTGGCATTCACTTGACTTTGCAAAACTTCCACTTCTTTTTATTGTTATTCGTTGGCTCTAGCTTAGAGTACATTGTTTCATAACTTCAACATATTTGACCCCGGCTTCGATGTGGGAGTTGGTGAGATTGGAAACTTCAAACTGTGATTTTGAAACCCCTGGTTCCAATGCTCTGGGGTGATACTGTGAAGAGACTACTCCTTAAAATAAATGATTTGATCTTCAATCAGGAAAAGTGTTAACTTCCTGGAAAGTTGCCAGTTTGCTGTTCTGAAGAACTCAACGTGGTGATTTCATGCCTGTTCGCTTAGCCATGCTCTTGGAGAGAAGCGGTGGCATGAATAATCTAAAAGTCAATTAATTTTATAAGAATTTATATGAACTGATTTACTGTAGTAGATTCAACCTCCTAGTTGTCTTGTACTTAAGCTGATACTAAAATTAGTTTTTCTTTCCTTAGGGCATAGTAATTGATAGCTCAGTAAAATAATATTTGATAAGTAAGATCCGGGCACTTCAGTTGGTGAGCCTGAAGAAAATTTTAAGCAATTATAACTATATGTGGAAGAGCTGAAAATTGCTGATAATAAAGACAACTTATTAGGTATGAACACAAACCAATAAGCCAAAACCACAGAGAATTAAGACCACTGGCCCTACTTTCTGGACAGCATAAACATCTAAACGACTTGTGTAAATAGATCTTACTAGCTGGTCCTCCCAAGAGTTAGTGTACTTAAAAGCACTTCACAAATTATGAAGCAATACAGAGCATACCACTTTTCTTTAAATTTTTCATGTGGTACATAGTTTTTCCTAATATCCATTAACCTAAATGTGGAAAGTACTTTTTGTGGTACTAGAGATTGAGTTCACAGTCTTCACACAAAGCTACATCTCCAGCTCATTTTCATTTTGAGATAGGATTTTGGTAATTCATGCTGGGCTAGAATTTATGGTCCTCCTGCCTCATCCTCCCAGAATGCTAAGATCATCAAGCCAGACCAGTGGATTTTTAAATGCTCTTATTAATTTTGGTTTACACTTTTCTATTTTCAATTTAACGGGTATTAAATTTTGTCATCTCGTATTTCAAAGAATGATACCAGCAGATATTCTCAAAAGTCTAAAACTAGAGCTGGAGGAATGGCACAGTGGTTAAAACACTTGCCTGGCAAGCACAAGTCCCTGAGTTTGATTTCCCTGCAACATTTGAGCCAGGCATGTTGGTGCACACCTGTAATCCAAGCTGAGGCAGGAGAATTTCCATGAATCTAAAGAGAGCCTGGGCTACATAGTGCTTTCAGGTCTATAGCCTGGACTATAAAGTAAGACCCTGCTTCAAAAATAAGTAAAATAAAAAAATAAATAAATAAAAACCGAAGCCCACTGTCAGTAAGGTTAACATGACCAACAATGGTTTCAAGACACAGTTTTCTATAGAGTGCAGAACCTTTTTGCCTACACAGTGGAAAAGAGTTTGAGAATGGTTTTAATGATACAGAGAAAGTGAGCATGCGGAAGGCCATTGAGGCAGCTGTTGTCCACACCAAACCAAAAGAAAGTCTGAGATGCTATAGAAGCATCTGGAGGGACCATGATGGCTAAAGGTCTATGTAAATCCTAATAGTTAATATTAGAAACAAAGGAAACCAAATTAAGAAATTCCTAGGTGACTGAATTGTCTTTTGGGTTACTGTCTATGGGAGAATAATTACTATAGAACTTCACTGAAAAGTTAGACAGAGAATACTTTCAAATAGTATTTTCGATACCACTGTTCCCTAGTTGATTGATTCTCTAGCTAAAGGAATTGAAGGTGATAAGGATAATGTGCAGATAGGACCAATCCACTAGAAAGGATGAAATTAATCAAATCTGGTGTAGGCTGACTTGCGTTCACAGGTGTTTAGTTTTCCATCTCTTCCTTTTGGACCAGACACTTTGCCAGTGGTTGGCTCTGATTGATTCTCAGTGTCATGTTCATGAATACATGAAATCACAATGCATGAAAAAGATGGCAATGCAAATGAGTATAGCAAGAACAGATTGTTTATTAGATAGTGTTGGGAGAATTGGCTCATTATATGGAGAAAAAAATGGATATCTACTTAATACCACATTGAAAAGTGGATACCAGCTGGTTCAAAAGCTTACTGAAAAGAAAACTATGCTTCCATTTATAAATGTTAAAGATTATCATTGTTACTGTGGAGAAAGGATGAAGAGAGGCTGGAGGAATAGCACAGTGTTCAGGGCATTTGCCTAGCATGCTTAACTCCTGAGTTCAGTTTCCCAGCACCACATAAGCCAAGTGTGGCGGAGCAGGCCTGCGATTTCAACATTCTAGAGACATAGGCAGAAGGATGGCTGTGAGTTGGAGGCCAGCTGAGGATACAGTGAGTTTAGAACCAGCACTTAAACTTAATTAATCAAAATAATCAATCAAAATTTTAAACGTAATATATTTCATAATTGACCGAGCCTGCTCAGTCATTCAACAGTGTACACCAATGGGGCAATGCAGATGAAAAGAGAAGAAGAAAGAGAGACAGAATGAAAGGAAGGAAGATGGACTGTTGCAGGGGCAATAGACGTTATTCAGTACGACCTTCCTTTTATACTCCAGTTGTTTACCAGAAAACATTCAGGCTTAACAATATTTACATATTTATGATGGCTTAACAATGCTTACGTAAGACGGTTTAACAATGCTTACATAAGACAGCCTTTGAGTCTGGGTCCTGCTCTGTAGCCCAGGCTGGCCTTAGACTCATGGCAATCCTCCTGCCTCAACCTCCCCAGTGCTGGGATTACAGGCGTGTACCACCACGCCCATCTTATGTGGTGCTGGGGAAGACGTCTTTAAAGAAAGAGCTTGGCCCCAGGCGGTCAGGAATGCTAAGCTCCAAGGTCTCCGACACATAATAACAAATACTCTATACAAGAATTATTTGCATAGAGTACAATTATTAAGCTTAATTCAGCATTAAGTTTAAAACATAAATACAAAAAGTGTGTTGAATTTTTAGTATAACTACAATAAAACAAATATGTTCTCATAATAAACTATACCATTATTAAAATAAAACTCAGAAAAAAGTTGAAAAATAAAATTCTCATATTGTAAATAACAACTGTTTTATGTTTATTTCAAATTAATCTTGTTATTTCATAGAATCTATTAATAATAAACGTTTATCTAAGTTTGTACATTACATTTAAATTTGAAAATATTTTCAAGAAAGCATTAATGTTTTTTTTTCAATTAAATGTATCTATTCACTTATTATCTCTTGGTTATCAATTTATTTATTTTAAAATATTTTATTAATTTGTACATACATGAATTCCAAATTTTATAACACATTAGAGAAATGGGTCTTAGGAAATCACTGAGCATCTATGCCCACCATTTTTTTCAGAGATTCACTCCTTTTCTAGATGACCATTGCTCCACTTTCTATCTTATTGAGAACTTTTAGTATCATTATTTTTGTGGATTTCACAAGAGGGACACCGATCTGTAGTCAGTCTTTTGTGCTTGGTCCATTTCACTGAGCACTATTGACTTGAAGTGGCTCCATGTTTATTCAAATGCTTCATACCTTTTTTCCTTTATGGCTGCGTAGTATTCCATTGTGTATAGGTACAACATCTTATTTAACCATTACTTTGTTGATGGTCAAGTAAGTTGTTTCCAGGATGTGGCTATCATGAGTTCTTTTATAAACATGGATATGCATGTGTCCTTTTAATATTCTGACTTTATTCCTTTTGAAAACATGCCCAGTAGAGCTGTAGCTTGATCAAATAGAATTTCTATTTTTAGCTTTCACACGAATCTCCAAGCTGTTTTCCATAATCATTATACCGAATGGCACCCCCATCGGCAGTGACGTAGAGTTCCGTTCTCCACACCTTCCCCAAGATTTGCCTCTCCATCTCCTCCTCTCATCTCTTTCTCTGTCTCCATTCCTCCCACTCCTCATATTCCGTGTGGCCCTCTCTCTCCATGTCTGTAACAGGAATAACTACAAGGCTAAGCATCTCTCCTGGGAAATTCTTTTGTAAAGGTAAACAATTTAATTGGACATTGGTCTAACCTCATATTTTCATAGAGTGTGTAGATCCACTCTCTTCTTCCCATGCTTATTCCCCCTTGCTGCACTGCATCTTCTGTGGTCTACTAGACCACTAAACGATGCCATATTGACCAGGTTCTGTTTTGTTCCAAACTTCACCTGAGCCTAATTAATCTATTTGTTATTGTTTTAAGAAAAACCTTTATTTTTTATGAGCCATGAAGTATAAATTCATTTTTCTATACCTGATACAGTTATGGCAATGCTTTCAATAATTTTCAATTAATTGAAAGAAATATGTATGTCTTTATTTTCATTTGTCTCACCACACATCACAAATTTAGCATAATATAAAGGCTCTAAAGCCAGCAGCAAAATTAGAAGCAATAAAGGTCTCATAAAATAACCACATGTGCAAAGGAAAATATCATATACAATTACTTCTAGGTCATTAGTCTTACAACATATTGCATATTGCTAAAATGGAAATAGCCACAAACATGTAAATCTTAGTAATAAAATGTCAAAAATTAATATAACTATGTATTTTAGTAATTACACACAGCATAATGCAAGATTTAAATATAAACTTTTAAAGATTATAGTTTGGTTATACACTTGATAAATTGGAATTGATTTGTTAAAATAATACTTAGCACCCTGTATTGTCCCAAAAGCTTTTAAACAAGTTTTCATACACTTTTAATCCCTGTATTAGTACAAGTCCCTATACATAAAAATAACAATATATTCGTCAGTGACCAGTACATGCTAATATTATAATATCACTGGCAAAAATATCACTGTATCACTCTGAGTGAACTTAATAAGTCATGTTGGTCTTTGTTTAACTAAGAAGAATTACCCTTTTTTAAACCAAAAAGAAAGTATAATTTCAAAAACTGTCAGTCTGTGCTTTTTTACTTGTTTCCAAAAATAACATGAATTGTTAGCAATATGTCTGCTATAATATACACCTAGTATTCTTACAATTATAAACCTAACACTTACATAATGTACTGACAAGATAGTATGTAATAAAAAATAAATATCTCAATGATACTGCTATTTTATAATGACCCACTAAATTAATAGTGAATATTACAAGATTATAGTACATATCTTATACTTTTTTGTTTCTCTGTGATCTTCCACAATTTGAATATTCCCCTCAGAAATTAGATTCCCCAAATTCCCTGAGGAGATACAAAACATAGATGAGACAAACTAAAAAAATTAAATATACATATATACTCACATATATATAAACACACACACACACACACACACACACACACACACACACACACATATATATATATATATATATATATATATATATATATATATATATATCTTGAATTTCCCCTAAAAACACTGTTGTATTTGGAACCATGTGTTGTGGGGAAGTGTGTCCTGGCTGGAAGGGATAGATGCTTGGGATTTGACCTAGAGAGATTGTGTTCACTTGCTGAGATTAAAGCGTTGTGATACACAATATTTACATTGTGTTTAAGAATTTTGTGCACATGCATGTCACCTCAAACTCATAATCCCTTCCCCTTCTCCGTTGTCACCCTATCTCCACCTCCCTCATCCCTTCTGCTTTCCAGTCTCTCACCACTTTGACTCGACTATTTAATTATCCTCTGAGTTCCTCATATTAGAGAAACTAAGTGATATTTGGCATTCTGAGTCTGACTCACTTCACCAACCATAATTGTTATAACTTGTATCCATTTACCTACAAATGACTCACATCTGTCTTTCTTTATGACAGAGTAATATTTCATTGTGTACACATACCACATTTTTTTGTACTCCAAGGTCTATTGATGGATGTTTTGGCATGTTTCACAATTTAGCTGTGGTAAATTGTACTGCCTTACCTGTGGGTATGCATGCATCTCTGTTATATGTTGCATTTAAGTCTTTTGGAAAGATAGCCAGAAGAGGTCAAATGATTCTCAATATCCTTATCCATTACAGAAATGCAAATCAAAATAACATTAGGATTCATTTTTACCTCACTGAGAATGGTGTATAACAAGAACTCAAATAGCAATAGATGCTGGTGGGCTTTGGTAGGATAAAAGGAAGCGTCCTACATCACTGGTGGAACTGTAAACCGGTACAACAATCACTATGGAAAGCAGTGGGGAGACTCCCCAAATAACAGATATTACATTTCATGTAACTATTGTATATTTCAAAAAATACTAACAAAATTATAATTTAGGAGTAAATAGATGTAAGTGTATTTTACATATATATATATATATATATATATATATATATATATATATATATATATAATGTAAATAGTTTTATTTATATATAGGATAGAGAGAAAAATACAATTAATCATATTAATAGTCCATGACATATTTATTGCTAAAATAATTTTATTTTTTTTAATGAAGTATAATATACAGAATAATATCTGATTTTTTTGGCATCCGGTTTCAGTTTCTTGGACGCCATTTTACACTCACACTGTTAGTTCACTGCACAGTGGTATTATAAATGGGGCTGGCTATGTGAGCACGGATGAAGCCTCCCACCCTCGCCACCATCTCTCACCACTTGCCATTGGCCCGCTTCCCAGCAGTCACAGTCTTCACTGCAACTTAGTATTCTATTCCATTCTGTTGTACTTTGCTCTATGTTTTAGACAGGTTCTTTCTATGTAATCCATGGTGGTCTTGCATTCATTATGCAGCTTAGGGTGACCTTAAACTCACAGCAATCCTCCTGTCTCAACCTCACAAGTGCTGGGATTACAGGCACATGCCACCACACCAGTTTTTTGTGGAAATGAGCTCAGAGTCTTATGCTTGCTAGGCAAGAACAGTAACCGTTGTGTGATTCCTGTAGCCTTGCACTCTTGACTGCAACAAAATTATCAATTATCACTTTCTTTAAAGAAAAAATTAAAAAGAGTGACTTGGCTTGGATCTGGACTATTACCCCAAAGCCTGCTATTCCTATGGATACTGCCTAGTATTTGGTGGTGGGGCAAAGCTGGAAGGGGCTGATGCTTGGGCTCAGTCTGGAGGGGTGTGTGATGGCTCCACCTTCCTCTCAGCCCTTTCTAAGTTCTGCCATGCTGCTGGAAGAATCTCTGTCTCCCGGAGCACTGGCTCCAGCTCTGGCTCTAGCTGCAGCACCAACACGTGATCCCACCATTTTCCAGCCGCCCACCGGTGAATGGACTGTGACTTTTCTGACGCTGCATGCTAAAACAAAACTTTCCCTCTTCTAATTTGTACATGTCAGGCGTTGAGTCACAACAAGATTGTAACTAAGACAAAGAGTGAGAGGGTGTTAAGGAGCATTCCAAGATGTTGGCTGTATTTCTGTGACTTTATGATAAAAATTGAAGAAAACTTATGGACACTAAAATTACTGAACATAATTTTATTTTTTTCCTGTGCATGGGTAAAATATAGAACAAGGGAAATGAAAAAAAAACTCAATATGAATAGCATAAAGAATGTTTGTTTGAAGATATCTTCTCTATAAAGTACTGAATATATCTTCAGAAGAAATGAGAAAACAGGTAATAAAATACTCAGAGGAAAGTTTTAAGATAGTGACGAAGGATAATAAGACACACGTGGAAAGTGAGTCAGAGATTTTTCAAGAGAAAATAGAAGAAAATATTATGCTGGAAAATAATTGAGCTCTCCAAGACAGCTTTCATCTTAAACTTATGTTTTTTTTTTCACTGATACATAGAAAACATAAAAATCATGCATACAAGTAAAACGTCTGGATGCACATATAAGCCTCATTATTGTGATTGATGTAGATACTAACTCGCATAAGACATTCTCAAACACAGAGACTTTCTATATTGATAAAGTTACGAAAATGTAAAAGAACGTCAATGCTGCGGTAATTTTATCATATTCTTTCTTTCAGTAAGAACTTTTCACCGCTGAGGTGTACACAGATTCAGACGTCCCCTCACACCTCTCTGTGCCTGGCCTTACTCTGCAGGTCAGAAGTTTGCCTTGATGGGCCACTGTGAGTGTTTTCTGGTGTTTTCTCTGGGACGGGACCAAAGGGGCAAATTTACAAGTTAAATAACACATTATTGAATACCACGTTGTTTTCAAAACTAAGTAATTCCCAACTACTTTCTTCAGAAGAGTTAATGATTTTGAATTATATTTTAATTTTGATTCAACATTGCTGTTAACTATTTTCAATTCAATACATTAAATAATACAAAAATTTAATTACTGAAATCAACATGAATTGTTATCAAAAATAATAGAAAGCGTAAAATATGGCATTAAAAATAAATACCATCTTGTCAAGCATCATATAACATTAGTTCACGGAGAGATACTTAAAATGAAAAATATATATGACCAGTTAAAAAATTACTCATTATTTTAATTTTACTTATTATTAAACTCATTACTGTTTGAGAAATAAGCTTATTAGTAATTCTAGTGCCAACTCATTTGGGACTAAAAATTTAAAAATTTGAGCACTTAAAACCATAAAAACCAATGACTATTAAGAACGAAATTCAATTTTAAGTTTAAATTTTTACAGAAGTTCAGTAGAAAATGAACATAAAAGAGAGAGAGAGAGAGATAATCTTGATGGAATTATTTGGTTATGATAAACAAAATATATATTAAAGTATTTGCATAAAAGAGAATATCATACATTTACAACAGTTTTGCATATATTAAGTGAAAATTTATAGGTAGTTTTTTATTTTGTAATGAGTAATATGATATTCCAAAAAATCATTTGCATTTAAAAGTATTGTTAATTCTCTTTACATTTGAGTTTTCATAGACTATCTTATGAATAAAGTATATAAAATATGTTAATAAAATGCAGTATAAATACTATATCTTGGGTAATGGAAATATGTGGATTATCAAATACACTTGGAATTACACACTTGTGTTTTCTAATTTCTTAAATTTATTGCTGTGAAGAATTTTCACTGAGCACTTAATATGGATGAGTTATATATGCAGGTAAAAGCACACATATTTATATTTAATTACCACTTTAAACATAAAATAAATTTGGAAGCTTATTTGATATACATTTTGCATGTAAACTGGGACTCTTAATGAAAAGTTACTTTTCCAATTATTAAGGTATTTATTCCTTTAGTATCCAGCTAACTTCCACACTATAATAGCATTCTTTTTTCAATTTCTTGACTCTCTAGTATATGGGGAATTGAATTAATCATATTACAAATTTGGAAAGTGTGTCAATATTTCAGTTAGACAACATATCTATTTCTTTCATATTTTTATAGGTACCTAATATATTAATCAAATCAGGAAAATGAATTAAATCTTTGAAAATGTGGAATATTGACTTGGACATCATGGCAAACAGCTATAATCCCAACACCCTGGAAGACTGAGACTCTAAGATTGCAAGTCTGAGCCCATCCTAGGCAAATAATTAGTGACTTAGCAAAGCACTGTCTCAAAAATAATATTAATAATTAATAATAATAAGGACAAAGAGGTTGCAGATGCAGCTCAGCACTAAGTTCCTGAGTTCAAGCCACACTACCACCTCCATAAAAAATATATGTAACACATAACAGACCATGATTCATGGACATGACATGCTAGAGCTCAATCGTTAAAGGAAAGGCTGTGTGTGGTAATGTCAAGTGCATTTGCTACCAACAACACCAGTGGAGTCAAGTCAGAGAAGATAGGGAGAAGTCAAAGCAGCCTGTGTGGAGAGCTCTACTCTCAACAAGATTACTGACAATGAATTTAATAATGTTAATATTTTTTTTTTGAGACAGGATCCCGATCTGTAGTCCAGGCTGATCCCAAGGTCACTTTGTATTGAAGGCAATCCTCCCTCCTCAGTCTCCAGAACGAGAGCTGAAATTAAAGACATTGACTAGCACACACGTAGCTAACCATATTGTGTGGTGCTGGGTTGTCCACACTGGAGGCTCGCACTTCTAGGCTAGCGCTTTACTGACTGAGCTACAACCCCAGTCCCAAATCATAACCTTTTGAAGGCTCAGTCAGAATCTCCACATGACAATTGAAAATAAGAGTTTCCATTTCATGAGGTTATTGTGAGCATTGTAGAAAATTTTATATTAAAATTCATTAGCATATAATTAGTTTCATGCAAAATATATTAACACAAGATATGTAACAAATGGATGAAAAAATGCTTTCAAGTGCATTTAAAGAAATAATTTTATTGACGAAATGCACTCCAAATTAAGTCGCAAGTTTATTCATATTAAAAAGATTGACATCAGTACAATATGTATAATTTTTTTCAAGTTCAAATCAAATAAGCATAAATAAATTCACTCTCCATGGCAGGATCAAACAGAAATTTCTAGTCTGATAATAGGTAACAAGATTTTTTATTTTTTAATTAATAATTAAATACTCATCCCCCTACTCTTCTGCTGGGTTTCGATCCCAGGGCCCCTTGTTTTTATTTTGTAGTTGAGTCAGAAGTGCACACGGTAGTCACATGCTCAATCACTGAGCTGTACTCCCATCCTAAATATAAAATACATTGAATCAAGCTTGATGTAATGATGCAAAACGTTGATCACAGAACTCTGTGTGACTAAGCAAAGTGATCTCAAGTTCAAGAGTGACTGCTCAACATAGAGACTTAGTAAGAGCTTGCCTCATAAATAAACAAACAAATAAAAATTTAACATCAACCCTTAAAGGTGTTTAGTCATCCTAAAATCATGAATAAAATTTTAATTTTATCTAAATTATTGAAGGTTTGAGTATTTAAGAGAAATTATTATTGTCATAAATAATTTTTAGAAACTCTATGTTCTTTCTGCTTTTATATTTTACTGTATTCAGGATGTATTTTGATGTTACCTGAAAATTCAGAGAAGAAATGTATCACTAGTTATAAAAGATATTTTGGTATTTAGTTTGGTATTTAGCTCATTTCAACCCATAATGCTGAAGTTTGCTGCTAAATGATTTCATTTTATTAATATGGTTAATATGCATACCAATACATAAAATGTATATTAATATAATTGATATTTATACAGCTTTTTAGTGTGTGACTCAACAAAAAGTATATATCGTTTCATAAGTATTTTAAAAATCGCCCAAAATTTGTGAACAAATCCAAATGTATACATTCTCTGAAATCTGAAATTTTATTAATGGTTACCTTTCTATAGCAATAGAACCATAAATTTCATTTAAGGATGATTGATTAATTCAGGATGGCTCTTGTTGATCAGTTTTGTGGGAGGAGGATCTGTTAGTAGCATTTGCTATCAGCTGTCACATTGAATCAAAGATAATGGACATAGGTGTGCTGAGTAATACACAAAATAATACTATGGGCATAAAATATTTGACAAATAAATGTAATAGTGAACTAAAATATGTAGGCTAAGATAAGTAAGATTGGTTTCCTTCAGGATGTGGCAAAGTCAAATATGACTGCTAATGATTTAAATATTCCACTTAGTACAGAGAAAATATTTCCTAGACATATTTCATAAATGATCACGAAACATAGTAAGTTCACAGAATAATATAGAAACTGGCACCAAACGAGCTAAAATTTCATAAAACTAAGGTGTTATCAAGGTGGACCAGGTTCATAGTTTTATGGAGCATCAAATGCAATTTACCAATTAAAACATATCCAATCGTGGAAAAGTCAATGTTATTCAACTGGAATTTTCCCATATGTTAATTTTGATGTGATTTAACATATATATACATTTATAAATTATTCACATTTATAAATTATTTATTTGTAAATTGGATAGTTTTTCTACTCAATATATGTGTATGTTCCCAAAAGAAATGAAAATATTGCCCCACAACAATTTAAAGATGAAATAAAACACAAAACTGAAATAAAGAAATATTTTCTTATTGGTATGATTGCAAAGCAAAGCCAAGACAGTATTGAGTGAAAAAATAAACAGCTTTTTACAAATATAGTATATCATATTTAACATTCCCAATGGTACTTGCTAACTTTGTGGACATCTAATAAATAAGAAAACACCTAACTCTTTAAAAATTTGATGTGTAATTTAATTTTATTACTATTTAATGCAATCTCATTACTATTTAATACAATCTCAATTCGTTGTCTCACTTTACATCAAGTACCTGTGTTTGGTTATTTTATCTACCTGCAATAGATGAAAGTTTCAGTCATCAATACTTGTTTAAATGAAAAACTTGCCAAGAACAAATTCAAGCATTGGATGCTAGATAAAGATGATATACACATACATCAGTATAAAAGACAATTTATTTTGTTTTTCAGTTTCATATAATAGCAATACAATATTTAAAAGTTAAAGACACTAAAATACTACAAAATTTGAATTATAAAATTAACATTTGGATTGCGACCAAAATAAAGTTTGTAAAAATTAAATTGATAGGCAATATTTTGGAGCAATTATGCCTTATTATTAAAAATAGATAAGAGTCAGTACCCTATTTTACTTCATTAGGCAACATGACAAAATAGTGTTTACTTTTCTTAATGTATCTGACAGCTTCAATTAAGAGAGCTCCAAATACTTTAATTAAGTCAAAGATGTACTGAGGTGATCTATCGTCTTGACCCGCACGATATGTACAAGCATGCACATTAAGCAACGAGCTACTATATGGAATAATGAATTTAATAATATCTTTACCATAAAAATTCGCTGAGCTGCAGGAATGCCAGCTTTGTAAGCACAGGCTACTGAGTTAGATTCCACAGTACTACATAAAGCTGGGCGTGGTAACACATGGTAATCCCAGTACTCAGGAGGTTGAGACAAATGGATTGTTCTGAGTTCAAGGACTGGACTACTCCAGTGAGTTCAGTACCAGTCTGGGCTTCAGAGCAAGGCCCTCTCTCAAAATTTTAAGAAAAGAAAAAGAAGAACAATTCAAATTTCTGGAATGCCTTTAATAGATGGTAGATCTGAGAAAAACTGAGCATACATTCCAAATGAAAGCAGGTGTCTAGAACTAGGTGGGCACTCCTCCACTATCCCTTATTCTTTCCCAAAGAAACAAGTCATTGCATATTATTGTTATGTGATTTGTGCACTAGCTTATATATCAAGTCCTCTACAAGTTACTTATAATATCTAAGGGAATGTAAATGATATGTAGATGGTTGTCACACTGCATTGTTTAGGCAACAAAAAAAAAAAACTTGTGCATTTTAAATTCAGATGTAATTATTTTCCAATATTTATAGTTTGCAGTAGGTTGATTCTGTAGAAATAGAACCTGTGGATAAATAGAACTGACTGTATTTACTTCTTATTATAAAGAAATTAGATGAGTATGAGTATGGTGGCATCTGTCTATAATCCCAGATACTCAGATAGCTGAAGCAGGAGCATTGCAAGCTAAAATCCACAATAGGCAATTCAGGAAAACGCTGACTCAAAATAAAATTTAAAACAATGAGAGTATACCTTGTGGTAATGTATTCATGTAGCTTGTGTGAGGCCATGTATTGCACCCTCAGTCTTGCACAGCATGCGTGAGGCTACAGACAGTACTCACCTAGTATATGTGAAGCTGTGTCTTCAATTTTATTAGTCTAAAAAGAAATAATAGGAAAAGAACAAAAAAGGAAGGAAAAATTCAAATATCACTTGTGATGCTACAATTTAAGATGATTTGTAGAAATAAAATACATCCTGTTCTATATTCAAATCACTTGATTTCATTAATTTACACTACCTACCCTGTCCCTAAAGGCATAATGGTAAATTAGTTTATTGTCTTCCTATAGAATACATGACAGTCTGATGAACCAGTAGTAAGAGTACCACACAGAACAGCATGCAGAATTATTCAATGTCACATACAGGTAAAAGTAAAGATATCTTAATGCCTTTGATACAAAGTAATGTATAAAAGGAATTGCAATTCAAATTAAATCTTTTATGTCAAACAACTACTACATGTAAAATAGAATGTATCTATTTTAATTATATAAATGTCATAAGTTGAAACCGTTTATACGAAATTTACATAATGTCAAAACTTGGAAACCAACCATGTCTATTTAAATAGTACCTTGTTTCTTTCTTTTTTCTTTCTTTCTTTCTTTCTTTCTTTCTTTCTTTCTTTCTTTCTTTCTTTTTTTTTTTGAGACAGGGTCTCACTCTGTAGCCCAGGCTGGTCTTGAACTCATGGCAATCCTCCAGTCTGAGCTACTTCAGCGCTGGATTATAGACATATGTCACCATGCCCAAATGATGTGGGGCTGGGAAATTGAACTTGGGACCCTGGGCTTGCAGCTGTTCTAACTTCTGTGTTATTCATCCAGCCTTAAAACCAAACATATTAAGTCACACTTATGAGGAAAATTAAAAAAAATCTTAATGACTTTTCAAGCAAATAAAATGAAAAGTTTAAAAATAGTATCATAAATACTTGAGCGTGGAATATTTTCTTATGTCACAAAACTGCTTCACTTAAGGAGTCAAGCTTTGCTAAGTATTATTAATTGCATGTACTTCAAATATTTCTGCAGAATACTAATATTTAATTGCCATGACAGATGATAAATAGACTGGGCTTTAACTTGTTTAGTATTCCCAGTATTTACTCTTGACTACTTCTTAGTTTGGCAGAACTTTCAACAATAGATTATCAACAATCTTAGGGGAAGCAAAATAAAAATGTGTCATTTCTTAAAATGCGTTTAGGGTATTTTTGGAAAACACTTATTTTTTATTTATTATTTCACTTACGGGGCCAGTAAAATTATCAATTAACCTACTATTCAAAGAATATCACAGTGTTTCCTTCAACAGAACCATAGCAATCTTTAAATAAATCCTTCCCTATAATACAGTGTAAACTCTTTTTCTTCAACCCTTTCAACATATTTTGGAAAAATAGTCTACGCTATTTTAAGCTTATTGTTAGGCAGTTTTTCTCATTATTTTAAAATGATACATTAAAAATAAATATTGTATATACTACTGGCATGACATGAAATGTTTTGTTACAATCATTTATTATAAAATGATAAGACTGTTAAACCTCTCTTCATAAGAGTTCATCATAATTTACAGTAAAAATTTCTTTCAGCTGTGTGAAAAGTACAGTGCAATAGTGAATTTCGTGTTCTTAATTGTAACACTGTATCATCCTTCCACCCTTGTCATCTTGTAACCATCTCTCTACTATCAACTTCCCATTCTTCTCCTGGCTTGTTCACTTGACACAAGGACTTAGAATTGCATCTCTGTTGTAAATTCCAAGATTTCATCCATTTCATGAGGGAATATTTTTCCGTTGGCGGAAAGCCCATGTTTTCTTTTGTGTTCATAAGGTGTGCTCTTGGGTTGGTTTCCATTTTATGGCTACTCTGAATATAAGAAATTGTTAATTTTTATGGAGTGCTGGCAAATTGAATCCAAGGCCTTGTACAAGCCCTCTAACCACAAGGCTACATCTCTGACCCTATTATCTTTTAGTAAGTAATTATGTGACCAGAAATGTTATGCAAAGAAGGTGTGAAGTAAAATTGTCTAGCATATTAATAGAAGTAAAATCATCAAAAATGTCAAAAATTCAAAAACATACAAAATTAGAGAAGAATATTAAATGATTTGTAAACTAGCTATGTATGTTTTGCACTTTCACAACTTTGTTAAGCAAGATATAAACTAATAAATTGCCATACAAAATATTTATAATCAATTCAAGTTTGGGGGAAAATAACTCATGAATGGATACAAATAAGCCAGAATTAAAAAAAATAAGATGTATATAAGAGTAAGAACACTTAGGAATTAGAATTTGTATGTTTCAAAAACAAGATATAATCATAAAATTGCATGTGGACATATATCATGCATTTGGATATTCTTACTTGCATTTATTTATACATATTTTATATGCGTGTACAAATTAATAATAGATTGTGTGAGTCTTGCGAATAGCTCATAGACCGCATTTACTATTTTAAAATAATTTAATTGCATAAAAGTACTCTATACCTAACAGTTCATTAATTGTAAAAATTTCATGGAGAAAAATGACATAAAAACTTACACGTATTTCTTCATCCTGTAATTTGTGAGGAAAAAAATCAATTTTACCAAAATCCACTTTACCAAAATACCTGGTGAAACAAACTAACAGACTATAATATCTTATAAGTGGCTTTAATTCTTTTTTGTTATCTGAAGACTCTGTGTTATTTCAAACAAGATCTCTGATGGTAAAGGAATTTTTCAGCCTGCTAAGATTATTGGGTAAGTGAAACACATTAGATCATAGTATATACTATGTATATACAAGTATGGCAAAACACTATACCCTTTAAGGAATAATCTTTATGAAAATATTTATTAATTAAAATTTCAACACACTGTATTTATAGAAAAGGTAGTAAGAATGTATTTAATAAACATAAACACTAGAATGTATGGCTGAGAGGAAAATCAAAACTATTCCTTTTCTTCACAGACTTTGGGTTCAATTGCTAGTTTGTTGTACTTTAATCAGACAGATCTAACAATGAAAAATTGTTTTATCTTTTCAATTTGAAAGTCTTTGTACTTTAATCTTTTTGAATTGAATGATCTCATAGTGCTGATATAATCTTGTAAGAAATTGGAGGATATTTAAGAGACATTAATCTGATTCACATGTGTAATTTGATTTATCAAGATATGTCAAATGAAATTGATTTAAAGGCTGCTCTCTGTACAGTTGCTTGAATGTTTCTAGTACCATGATCTAATACACATACAGTGAAATACGAAGAGTTCTTCACTGTTAAATTTTAAAGTAAAAAAAAGGTCTGGCTTCAGAGAAAATAATGGTCAGCTCAGTATTCAGAGATATTTAAACACACTACTTTTGGAGATTTGGATATTTTATAATTTAAAAATATTTTCTCTAATATATAATGACTTTCAAAAGTATGGAATAAGATTTCTAGTCTTAAATTTCACTGATCAATTGAAAGCCACATATCCAGAAAATACAACTTCCTTTATTTCCTACATAATATAATATTTATATATAATATAATATTTATATATAATATATTTCTACTTTGCATCATTTTCTATTAGACAATTATCTTCTTAACCATTGTCTACAAATTCCACAAAGATATTTTGTGACTGAAATCAATGATTAAAGATATTAATCATGTCCTATCTTTTTTTTAAGAAAAGGAATTTATATACTTACCTACTAATTCATCTTTATACTTTTTATTAGGTGCAAAATAGTTTTACTTAGCTAGCACAAAGATAAATGTGTTCGGACATTTTTCAACAACAGAAAAACATTTTTTCTTTCTTATGATTAGATACTTATTTTAAATAATGCAGAAAGGCACTTAAGGTTATAAAGCAATTAAGACTAAACGAGTTACACCGAATGTGCTCTGAGTGGGGATTGTTTATCCTTGGCAGTGCTGAGCAGTAAATTCAGAGCCTCCTGGGTGACAAATAGATATTGTACCCTTGAGTGACATATTTGATCTTCATACACAGTGTAGAAATTAACAATCTGAAAATGTGGCTCAGTGGAGCAACGTATTTTCGTTCTCAATCATGTTATATGAGGCACATGTACTACCAGGACATGAATTTTCCTCATGTCTCTCTGAATCAGATCTTCTCGAATCGACTTGAGAAAGAAACTTGCAAGTCACTCCTGGCTCATGACCTACTGTCCTTTCACACAAAAATCATTAAAATGTGATTCAAAAATGAGTGAGTTTCTTGGAAGAGCACCATCAGAATCACCTACTGATTGGTAAGATGTATCACAATCCTTTATACTTCCAGAATTACCTAATCTGTTTCTTAGGGGCTGGAACGTGGGAATCCAGATTTACAAGCCCTATAGTAGATTGTGATGCACAATATAGTTTTAGAACTTTGACAAATTTTGACTTAATCTAACATCAAAAGAATGGGCAAGTACTGTACTACAAAGATCCTGCAAAGAGTAAGAATCATGTAGTGACAAGCAATAATACATATATTGGAGTTCAAATATTATTGTTGGATGCTGGCCTGCTCTTTCTATAATAATAGTAATGAACACACTATTTCACATGCTTTCAAAGTAAAGCCTTGATCTACCAAGATATATTATGAATGTAGCCTTCACACAATAAATCTGAAGAGACCAGTATTTTACCCATATTTTTGAATGATAATACAAAAGTTCACATTAATTTTTATGTAATCTCAATAAACTAGTCTGAGAAAGTGATAGGAGTTTTATATTGAATGTTAAAGGATTAGTCAATAGATTGAAAACAATGGTAAGATCAATTAGCAATTTGCACACGGGAAGAAGGTGTGTATGCATAACTTCATTGTTCCTGCTGAATCAGCCAAGAAAAAAATGAAACTAAGCATGTATGTATGCCTATAATTCCAGCTATTGGCAAAGATGAGGCAGACAATTAGAAGTTTGAGACTGGCCTAGGCAACTTAATAAAACTCTGTCTCAGTTAAAATAAATAAATACATAAGTTAAATTAAATGAAGAAAAAACTCACTATGTATCTGAGTGTGGAGTGTTGATTAGTATGTATTACTTCTTGAATTCAATCCCCCGTAACACAAAAAAAAAATGAAAACACTAAACGAAGATACTAAATTGAAAAAGTAGCAAAAATAGGAGCTGGAAATCAGCATAAACAGTATATCTATGAAATAACAATGGTTTTGTAGGAAACATTTTTGAGGTATTTTGATAGGTGAGAGAGAAGCCGTGTTTCTCAGTGGCATGAGGTCTGATATGGCTCCATGTTCTTTGTATTTATATAATTATTAGGCATATTTATTTCTCTTTTTTCTTCTTAGAATACAAAAAGTAAAGTCCTCTTATCTCTGAATGTATTTTAACTTGTATTTTTTATAGAATAACATATCAGAATATGTATGTATGGCTTGCTGTTATATCCTTAGGTGTACTATATATTTCTTTCTCTCTATTTTATATTGATTCTATGTATCCTTTCAAGGAAAACCTTGTGAAGCTTCCTTTCATCACAGCCAACTTATTACTTATTTTTCATTGTGTTCTTCAATTAGCATCATGGATTCATTTAGTCATCTGTATGCTCATTCAATTTTCTTTTCATATTTTCATAGGTAATAAAGAGGAATTAAATTGTTTACTTTCTCTCACAATAGAATAAATTTGTAACTTTGTAACTCTCATACCAGTACAGAGATATCTGTTTATAGCCTCTGAGTGACTAGAATTTCCAGAGGCGATACTTTATGTCGTAATCAAGGTATATCTTGATTATAATTTGACAATTTTGATTCAAACCACAGCATCTAAAAACACAAATTTGAGTAAACTTCTAGAAAATGCATATAATGGTCTAAATAAAAGAGTCAAAAATAAAAATTAATGTAATAGAGGATTATTAGAGGAGAATTTTAAGAGAAGCTGTAGATTATTTTCTGTTACATTAATTTGCATTTTATTTAATAAAATCATATAAATATTTCAAATTTTTATCCATGAGACTCTGAGTAAATAGCTTAAAATTCTTCTTTGCTGGGTAGCAACATTTTTTTGTGTACTTAGTTGACAAAATATTAGATATACTTATTATGTACTATGTGCTGCTTTTAAAATATGTACAATTCCTGGAAAGGCTAGATTGATCCGATTAACACATGTACTGACTCCTAACCTCACACTCATTTTGTGGCTAAAACACTTAAATTCTACTTAGTCATTTTTAAGAATATAATACATTGTTACTATTCATTGTGTTTATCACTCTGCATAATGGATACCCATAATTAATTTCTCTTAACTGCATTTTTATAATAACATTTTTAACAACATTATCTCAAACATTTGTTGTCATTTTCTAGGGCTTCTGTAACAAAGGATCACCTATAACTTCTGTTCTTAAAAATTACAGAAAATTTTTATCTCTTACCTTCAGACAATAGATATTGAAAATCAAAATATTGGCTGAGTTGGTTCCTCCTGAGAGCTGTGAAAGAAAATACATTCCATTTTTAATCCTGGTTTTGTCATTTACAGTCATAATTAGCTTATAAATGTGTGATTCTGATATTTGCTTTGATCTTCATGTGGTATTGTTCCCATTTTAGTTCACAGGATATTGCTAATTATAAGGGCAGCAAATTATATTGGTTTAGAAACTCAGCGTTTTCAGTATGGCCTGTCTTGATAACATCTGCATTACCCTCATCTGAAAATAATAGTTAAGATTCCAACATACCCTTTGGAGGAGACACACAATCCCATCCATGTTACATGGAAATGCGCATCTTGCAAGACTACTTTTATTGTTTGCTTTGTGCTGAAGTGTTAGTGAACAATTATCTTTTCGTTATTGAGTTTTGACTTGGAATTTTATGGATCTACCAGTTGTGCTATACAGCTGCCCACACTCTTCCATCTAGATGAAAGCCTTTGCAAATGTCTAATATCTCATCTCCCCTAAGGGGCAATACGGAAGTTCAAGTGAGTATTGCAAAAGGTCGTTCTCAAAATCTATGTGCTCTCAAAATCTGTGTGCTCTATATATTTCATATTCTTATAAATTCTACATATTAACCATCTTAAATTCTAGTCATTTCCATTTATTCCTACAGCAAACATCTTAATAAAATTGATATGTTCTGTAAAAATCAAATGTGCTCTGGGTGTTCAATTGCCCCAGTAACCGCTCATAGTTTCAAAATATTCTCTAAACATCAGCTAATGTTTTAAAATATAAAAAAATGAGAGTTATTCACCCAGCTGAAATGTCCTCCAGGCTCTACCATGGTCCGTGAAATCTGGCATTATGTGACTTCTGTCAACACAACCAGTCATATATCATGCTAATCACTTCCCTTTTGATCTACAGTCACCACACATTTGTTTTCATTCTTAATGCTTGTTTTGTTTCTGGTCATTTTCACATGTCATTTCTTATTGCACAAATCTAATTTCCAATTCTCTTTATGCCCCCCATTAAAGTGAATGATATAATTCAGCTTAATGCTTCTTTCTGTGAAAATCTTCTGTGATCTTGAAGGCGACATAGTATATTGAAACGTGGAGCTTTCTCATTAATCTGTCTTTTGGGAAATACTAACTTTATCTTTTAAGGGTTTGATTATCATTGCAGTTTAAATGTGACATCTTCCTCTAAAGCCTCTTGTATTTAGAAAGTGGTTGGAATGTGACGGTTAATTGAACCAAAGAGAGTAATTAATTGATGATATTTATGTGCTACTAAAAGTTAGGGTCTGGTCAGAAGAAGCAGATAACTGGACCACTGGACTGTACAGCCTGTAACAATATACATACTTCTTGGTCTTTTTTTTTTTTTCCTTTTTATCATGTGCTGAACCATTGTCTTTTGCCTAGGTCCTCTTAGGAACTGTACCATGTTCATCCACCATTTTTGATCATCTGTTAATGAATTGAGACTTTTGGAAACAAAAATAAAATACTTTCCATTAATGTTGCAGGTGTTAACTCTCATGTCCTAGAAATGAGAATGTAAATCCCTGAAGCAGAAAATAGCACTGGGAGTGGGTCTTTTGTTGTGATTTGTGTCACCATATGGTTCATAAGCCTTTGGAAATGTTTCATAGGAGGAGTTTGGAAAGGGTTGGGGAGAAAACTGGAGATAGTTTAGAATGTTTTAGGCCTAGCTTGATGGAAAATTCTGATGACAGTTCAGAAAGGTGGAAGATAAAAGTCCAGATCATAAAGGACAGGCTCAAGAAGTTTCAAATTGGAATGAGGACTCTGTCAGCAATCAGTTTAGAGGCCAAGGCAAAAACTGTCTACATTTTGCCCTTCCCCTTAAAATTTTGCGTAAGACCGAAATTAAGTGTGGCAGACTAATTAATCTGTTGGGGGAATTTTGAAGCCGGTTCAAAGTTCAGACTATAGAATGAAACTTTTATGCTACTTTTAGCCAGTTCAACAATGACAATCAGGAGAAAAAAGTAGAGTCAAAAAAAAAAAAAGGATGAAAAATGCTTGCAATTTCATCTGAAGAACCTAGAAAGGTGGAGCTGTGGGAGGGAATTCGTAAGTGCAGTGAAGACCTCAGGGACTTGACAATGCGGGGGTGGGGGTGGGGGGGCAGTGGGCAGGAAAGCAGATCACCTGCTCAGGAAGGCCTCAGGCTGTGAGTGGAGCTAGCCATACAGGAAGCCAGGCTAGTGAGTTAGAGACAACGCCATGTGGGCAGGTCTAACAAAGCCCTCTGAATTAACATCTTGCCACAACTTGCCCCAGGTAGTGGATACCAACCTACAGGATTTACTGAGCACACTGCCCCTCTGATTTCTTTCTACCTTCCTATTTTTCTGTTCAGAATGTGTATGGTTATACTATTGTATTTGTGCTGTTGTATTTCAGAAGTGTTTAGCTTTTATTTCATTGTCATATGGACTCACAGCGATGAGTTTGCCTTGAGTCTCAGAGAAGATTTTGGACTTTTCAACAATGCTGGAAATGTTAAGACTTTGGCTGGCAATTCTTAGAGCTAGACAAAATGCATTTTTCATAATAAGGACACAGTCATTTGGGGGTCTGCAGGGAAATAGCATGGTTTGAATATGAAATGTCCCCCCAAAGCCTCATTCATTTGGAAGATAATTGGATTATGGTATTTAATTGGATCTCGGGATTAATCTGTTAATGGTATCTTGTGCTGTTCATGGTAGAGCCTGTTCAGAAAGAACAAGTAGTAAAGCTCAAGTGTAGCCTGGAAGGAGACATTTTTCTTCATTTTCTTTCCTAGTCTTACTCTGATTCCTTTAGCTGTGTAGAGAACAGGGTCCTGTGCTTATTCTCTCCTGGGCTTTCCAACACAAATGCCCACCACGTTGGCTGATGATGAGTGAACTGTAATACCTGTACTATGAACTACAACATTCTGCTACTCTTTAAGTTGTGGACACCAAGTACTGTGTCTCAACAATAAGAAAATAACTGACAGATTTTATATGCAATTTCAATATCTAATGCTTCATCTACTAATTCCAATGTTAATATTATTGCAATGTTCATGCACGCAGTAACTGTTGCTCCTTCATAATGATTATAATTGGCCAAAAATTCATAAGTCACATTTGAATTTGAGTAAAATTTAATCTTGACAAGTATACAAATCATTAGCTTTAATAATTTAAATTATTGGTGTGTATACCTTATGTCTTTGGAGAACCACTATTTCTGATCTCCAAAGGAGATCTCCATCTGAGAAATATGAATGGAGATTTTTTGATCTTTTGATTATTGGGCAGATAAGGAAGGCTAAGATCTCTGTCTATCTGCAGGTGTTGGAAGTTTGATACCCTGAGACAGGTAAAAAGAAAGGTTTTTTTTTGTTTGTTTGTTTTTTTGTTTTGTTTTCTTTTTTTTGTTTTTGTTTTTTTTTTTGTTTTTGGACACATCTGAGAACACTTATTGGCTCCTCTGTAGCTTCATGGTCAAATTTAATAGTTTCTTTGGAAGACATGCTGTTTCTTCAACTCTAATAGAAATAGTATGTTCTCCAGACATTTCATAGAGCCAGAATATATAACACCTTTATAAAAATATCAATATTCAGATTTCTGCAGTAAAGATTGGCATTTGAGTAATTTTAAACAGTTGGAGTTAATCATATAATTATTTTCAGTGTGTTTTTTATTCAAACACAGTTTTTTTCCTACAATATTATTTATTCTCTCAAACTTTCATAGTGTTGAACAGAGGTCTTATCTTTGTGTTTCAAGTAGTACAGTAAATTGTACCTTTATGCTCATACACAAAATGATAGATATAGATTAACAAATTAATTTGTGTATTTTCTTACTTTTGCATTCATGATTCACAGTTCTCCCTTACTGAATATTATGCAGATTATTTTCTTTATATTAAATAACTTACATTTTTCCCTAGTCTTTTTACATTTACACAGAAAACATGTAAGGAAATTAAGACACTGATATTTTGAAAATGTATATCATGTATTATTTTAATAGATACATCAGAATCTCAATCTCACTGACTTTAAAATAGCACATATAATTTAGTCACAGTCATAGAAGATTATAAAGCATCATTAAGAATGAAATTATAGTGTATCAATTTAATATTTTTAATTTCAAGGCATCTATTTAAAATTCTTTCTATCAAAGAAGAGTTGACAAAAAGTGATATCAATAGACAGGTAGGTAGATTGGTGCAGATGTGATATTGATTTTACATAACTTATTTTTTTAATTAAATATTCCATATATTACAAATGTGGGAAAAGAAGAGAGAAGGAACACTGCAAGGAAATAACAAAGTAGAAGACAGGGAATAATAATGAAAGAGAAAACAGCGGCGGTAAGAAATGTGAACAAAATAAAAATATAGAAATATTTTTGGAAAGTCCATATTGAATATATAATCATACTACATAATAATATAAATACATTTCTTAGTATTGATCATGCACAAAAATAATAACAATCAGATAAATAGTGAAAAACCTTTGGAAACTACTGTCAGCATCATACCTATTCCTAAAAAATAAGTTATATAGACATAATATTTTATTATAATAGATCAAAATTTTCATACCAATCTTTTATAATATAGCCACATGTGTGCTGTGCATGTGTGCTTGCATGTACATATAGAGAATTAGCACAGCTCCTTTAAGGGTTTTGATTTAAAAGTAACAGGATGCATTTGCTAGTCAGCATCTCTGTTCCAGTCTCCTTGTTACCCCTCGGGTTCTGGTTTCATTCCTATCTTGAAAAGGATGTGCACCATCTGGTCTAGATTACAAGAACCAGCGTGGGATTGTGTTCTGGCTGAGTGACACCTCTCAAGGTAGCCTTGGCTTTTGCATGATTAATCGTGTGGTTTCTTTTTGGCTCTTCTGTTTGATGTTTTCTTTCAGCTCACTATTTCTGTATAGTACAATCTGTTTTACCCTGAAATACCACTATCAGATTTGAGAAGCTGTGGTCAGAATGCTTTTATGGCAATCAAAACAACCAGAATAAGAAAACTACTACAATTTAAAAAAAAATAGCATCTTTATTTTCACCTGGATATAACTCACCTTTATTTCCCACATGCATTTTTATAAGCTTACATGATTTCTTGTTGCTGTTGTTGTTAATGTCATAAGATCACGTTAGGTATTTATTACAGAGTGTTTTCCTGTGTCAACGCAACACCAGTCAACAGGATTTAAATTCATTGAATGAAATCTGAAAAGTTTTGCAAAAAAAAAAAAAATATATATATATATCATTTTCTCTCATATTCTTGCCTTTACGTAAAAACAAAAAAAATTCTAGTTTTACATACTTAAAATTTTAAAAATTTATTTTATAAATCAATTATATTTGTTGAAGAAGGTGCATAGTTTGTTGATTATTGACAAGCTATAAAAATATGATGAAAGGCTGGAGAAATGGCTAAGCTGTTAAAGTGCATGCCTAACAAGCGCTAAGTCAAGCACTAAGTACCCGACTGTGATTCACCAGCATCACATAATCTGGGCATGGTGATGCATGCATGTAATCCCAGCACTCGGGAGGCTGAGACAGGGGGGTCGCCCTGAGTCCAGAGCTAGCCTGAGCTCCACAGTGAGTTCAGGACCTGCTTGGGCTGGAGAGCAAGACCCGGTCTCAAAAAAAAAAAAAAAAAAAAGGATAAAATGTCCAAGATGACTGTATGATGTAAAAATTGAGGTTACAAGATGAGAAAAGTCTATAGTTGAGAACTGGGTCAGGTTAAAGAAATATTAATTAGTTCTGAAGCATATGCTTAAGATCAGTAATATTGAGAGGAAACACGAAATATTCAGCCTCATATTAGAGATTTTAACCTGTCAATGCCCAGTTAGATGCAGGGGTACACATAACATGGTTTAAATCACATTTTTTGAGGGAAAAAACGGGGTTTTTATGAAATGTGGTATAGTAACAAGTAGTATAGAATTTATTTTTCATTATATTTGATAAATGCAATCAGGCACTTTCTGTAGTTCAGTTCTAGAATCGTCGGCTTTCCTTATAGATAGATCTCAGCAAGATTATCCATCTTGTCCTTCCTTCAAATGCCCTGTATTCCATTATTTTTACTACTTCCATGTTATAAAAAGGAAATACTGACTTAATCACCTACTTGATGTTATATTTTTCTTCCCCATCCTTGATTTCAGCACTTGTCCCAACTATAAAACCTATCTTACTGAAGTATGTTTTTAAAGTGCATGTGTATTTAAAAATATTCAGTACTGTTTTCTATTATTTTCAGTATTGACAGAAATTATTGGAAGAGTTATATTTTGATGAGTAGCACAGCGCTGATGAGAATCTGGTGTCATCTTGTACTTGGCCTTCTCCTTGGTGGTATATTTCTCTTCTGTCAGCTTCACCTTCAACATTTTGGGCAGTTTTGTTACTTTTCTGTATTCTAAGTACAGTGCATTAGTTCCGTTCTCCATTATTTCTATGTTTTCTAACTATTCTGCAAATACTTCCGATTTTTGAAATTGACATCTTCCCCCTACTCTGCCTCCATCCAACCTCATTCTCTATGTAAATGGCCTATGTTTGATTCTCAAAGCAAGTGTTCAATAGGAATTTTTATGCAAATGATCCGCTATGACAATGCTCCCTAGAGAAGGGAAATGGCATCTGCTGTGCAGAACAAGAGAGCAAAGCTAGAACAGGAGGCAGTCTTACTTCGGAAACACCCATGTGACACGATGGAGTGTAAACTGCTCCCCCAGGTGCACTATTCCCTGTACCACTCTGGGGCTCTCCATCAGTAACTTGGCTGGAGAGTTCCCTAGGGAGTCAGGAGCATGAGGATAAGGCAAGCAGGTCATTGTGGCTAAGGGGTTTTCTGTGCAGGTTGGCAGTCAGAATGCTGCAGTAGCTCACATAGACACCCCAGCAGCGATTTGGGGAGGGAACCGATTCAAATCCTAAAAAAAAAAAAAAAAGCTATCTGGGCAGAAGACCAACTATATCCACTACATTGATTGTCCAACTGAGTTTATAAAACTCTTTTACACTCCTAATTAGTCTCCACAAGTGAATTTCTACATTAATACCAAATTATTTATTATGGCATGCTTTTACTTTTTTCAGTGTAACTAAAATTAAGCTAGCTATATGAATCTTTATTATGTATTTTTAAAAACTCCATCTTTCACATCTATGTGCAAAATTTTTGGACAGAGAGCTCCATCTTCAAGAAACAATCTTTAAAAATTTGAGCACTGAAGAACCTAGTTAATTTTAAGTTTTTTAATTTCAGATTTTACTTTTTCTGAAATGCTACCATAATTAAATATCCTGCCCACCACTCCACCCCTAGGCCTTTATCACAACAATTTCTGTCATTTTCCCTAGCATTTAAAGTACTTCAATGTTTGCATCCCATCCTGTCACCCAACATAATAATAATTTTCCTATAAACAAAAATGCATTTATCACTTTATTATATACCTTGATAGATACATGGCATTTCATGTATTTTTCTTAAATTTATGAATTAATGAGACTTTAAAAAGAAAGAATGTTCCAGATATTTAAAATATATAATTCATCTCCCTTTTTAAAAAATTAATTCTCAGATTCTAAAATGTCATACTACACTTCAGCTACGCTAACATCTAGTTCGCACTATATCAGACATAATATGTTCTTTTTAACACATTGATAACAAAGGTTGATGATTATGCTTAGTTATCAGCTTGAATAGTTTGAGACTCCTGAACAGTGATCAGGACTGGTGGCCATTACACTCATTAATAGTAGATTGATCCTGTGACGTTCATAGTAAATTAGATGCTCAAAGTTAGAGACCATTGCAGATTGATCACTGGGAGGAGGTCTTGCCTTTGCAGAATAAATGCCTGGATGGGACTCTATCTTTTCTCTGCTTCCTGATCACCCTGAAATAGGTAGATTTCCTGTAACATTCCTTTCTCTTACTGTGTCTCTGCTTTGGCCTAAGCCAATCATGGACTGTAAACTGTGAGATCATGAGTCAAATTCCACCTCTTTCTTTCAGTAATTTGATATGTTTTCCCAGCAACAGAATCACTGATCAATATGTAAAATTAGTACAAGGCAAGTGGTGTCCTGTCTATGACCACACCAAATCACGGAGTTCAGAAAGTAGGAGAAATCAAGATCACAGACAGTTATTTGAGGAAAAATGGAGATAGTTAATGAACCAGCCAGATAGAGTAGACACGTGAGCTGCAACAGGCAGAGGTACAGGTGCGGGCCACTCACATCCTCTGAAACTCACATTTATTACCATTTCAGCTGGATTCTGGACATACAGCAGTGGAGTTACTGTTTCCCCTAATAGAATTGATCTTGCTAAGATCTGTTTATTTTCTTTCTTCTATTTTTTTCCCTTTTGAGATATTAATTTTTTTCACATAAGTAGTTATCTGTTGGGAACATTTCTTTTTAAAGGATTCCCATAGGCAGAATTAGCATTGTGTTTCAGAGAAAACTTAGGATGTGGAGTTTTCAGTAAAGTTGAAATTGTTGAGAAAGAATTTGTACTTTAGTTTGGACATAGAATAGTTGTATTTCATAATGTAGAATTATAATATTATTGTCTTTAAATGGAGATTAAATATGGGGTTAAAGGAATGTGTTTGGGTGTTAAGTTGACAAGGGATAGTGTATGACAATTAAACTGCCTTGCCTACATTATTGAGAATTCTAGGAAAGGTGGGTGATTAGAACACTGGGGGACACAATTTCATCAATGAGTTAATAGACTGAGGTTTATTGTGAATGTGCTATTGCAAAGTGAGGCTCAGTTTACGGAAGGTCATGAGGGTTGCCATCAGAAGATACCTTAGTTACTTCTTCTTGGCTATGACAGGATACCTGACATACATTTTTAGGAAGGAAAGATTTGTTTTAACCCACAGTTTACGAAGGCTTCACTCCATTCCTGGGTTGCCAACGAAGGTGGAATCATGGGGCAAAGACATAAGTAGGAGACAAAATGTTCACTTCATGATGGACAGTAAGGCATGTGAGTGAGGAAGGGCCAACCTACCATACACCTTCAAGCTCTTCCCCAGTAACCTGCCCCTTCCAGGCCAAGCCTCAGCCCTTCTGTGGTGAGTCTCAGTGGTCAGCCTTCTCAAGGCTACGAGCCCAGCAATGTACTTGATCCCATAGGCATTCCACAACATTAAAACAGATGAGTCTTTTGGGAGACACTCTAGATCCAAGTCAAAATAGAAGATGTATCTTTTGCTGGCACTTTCTACGTGCTGTGCACCCAACTCCCATGAGCTGAACAGCTTTCCTCCACTATGACCTTCACCAATTATATTTCTTCACTGGAACCAGCTAACTATGGACTACAAACCCTGAAACTGTGAATCAAATTAAATCTCACCTCCTTCAAGTTGCAAGCTTGAGGTGTTTCCCCCCATATTTGGAAAAGTAACATATATATATATATATATATATATATATATATATATATATATATATATATATATGAATGAATGAATGTAAACACTTAGGTGATAAAGTGAATTGGTTGAGGGACTATGTTCATGAGTTCTGACTGACAGGTTTCTTCCTGGTCACATATAGATTAGCAAGGCTTGAATACACATGACATGATCCTTTTTTATTTAGAAATACAATTTTTTTTTCTAAATAAGAGTTTCAGTATTATACTATGTGTTATGGTGGTTCTTGTGACTTTTGATGGTCTAAGGTCCACATTCTCTTTTTATTTCTCTTTATCCTGCTTATTGCTAAAATTTAGTTCTATAATATGATCACGTGGCAATAGATACATTTCCTGTAAGTAATAAAATAAGTAACTTTCCTATAGTTACAGCTTGTACTTCCCCTTATTTTTTCCTTTTTCTGTAATGACTTTGGAACAATGTATTCAGTTTGTTTTTTTTTTATTTGTGAATACTTTAAAGGTGTTTTTTTAAGATTTTAATTTGTTTTTACTTTCTTCTATATTAGTTTCATGTAGCTATCATACATAAAATTCATAAACAAAATTACAAATTTTTTTCAATAAAACACCATCACATAATATTAGACTTGTGACTATGTTAACATTTAGTTCCTTACACAAAAACATCAATGTTGTTAGGTACAGCAGGCAGATGCAATTAATAATAGTTAATTAATATTTTTCCTTTTTGTTTCATACAATGTCTCACTTTAATTTTCATTCTCTGTCATGAACTGATGTATTTCTTGCATGTAATATGGGCTGTGATTAAATAATCATATTTGCCAAGAATGTTGTTTTTATTTATTATTTATTTGGTTTTGCAATTGCTAACTTTTCAAAAAAAAATAAAAGAGACTTCACCAATGGTGCCTGAATAGTTTTGTGCTGTGTTGAACTGTACCTCCTTCATTAAATAAATCTGCCTTGGCCTTTGCTTTTGCTAGGAAAAGAATAACTTTAAACTTGAATTCTACCACCTCAAGTCTTCTCCACATTTCAGAAGTCATTGATTGTAAGTAACTTCCGAGGTTAATACTTTCAGACCTGCCTCTGGCAAAAACAGCCTGATACTTCTCTTTTTAACAGTTTCATTTCCACTAAGCCTGCACTATTAGCACTTCAGAAAGATATTTTCTATCAAAGTATTTATAGAAGTTTACACCTGGACTAGTGTAGGTTGCAGGATGTTAAGTGGGAATTAAGGGAGAAATGAGCACAGCACTAATTAGTGACAGGAGAAGGGAGAGAAAACTGCATTTTTGTGACAAATAACACTTTTGTTCAAATATATTTTATTGATTTGCTAATTGTATTCTCACATTCATTATCATGAATTAAATAATATTCCCTTTTCCATTAGATGAGGATTGCCTGATTTCAGCTTTTAGGTGTGAATTGTAAATTTGTAAGAAACAAAGTACAGTTCACCTTTTCCTAACTCATCAAACTTAAGCTGAATTTTGTAAGATTTTATCTCTTGAGCTTTCCCTCTGATTTATTTACCATGAGGTTATATCTAGCCCATCTTGTATCTGATACTGTTCTAAAAAAGGTACAATTATTATAAGTGTTTGTTCATAGCGACATCATATCTGAAGTACTATCATCTCAGTTTAGGGGACAAGAATATAGGTCCAGATATTTTTAGTAAATTGCACAATATGAGATAGCTTATTTATATCTTATTTGATTTTAGCTAAAAAGCTGAGACGCAAACATTTTCAATGCACAGGTACATTTAACTGGAATTTCATATTAAGTTAAACATCATGCTTTTATTGTAAAATCTTTTCTTTTATAATAGTTTGATTTTAAAATAGATTTTTATTTAGAGCAACGTTTCTGTGTGAACATTAGTGTGCAATTATCCATCCTTGGAAGATATTTAACTTTTAAGTCTCATTCACTCTCACTGCCATCACCACTTATTTCCCTTTGGCAGCCACTAGACTTTCAGGCTGAGAAACTTGGAATTATTAACGGTTTCTAGGAGATGCACATTAGAGTTTTGATATATTTCATTGATGGCACATGCCCTGTTTCTTCCATACCCTTCACTGCAGCCAAGCTGTCTGTGACTGGAAGAAATACTCTGCAGCACCCATAGAGTGGCAGGCTGTTGACAAGGACCATTAACTAATTTAGATTTAAGTGTCTGTGGAATTGCTGGCTAGAACTAGACAGCAGCGCCTACGAGTAATAAAGGTTTGCTCCTTCCGAGGAGTCTTCAGCTCTGCCTGGGGCTCGTATTTCTTCTCCCTGTAACTTAATGCACTGGAAATAGGTTTGTGTGAGGGTGTGTATGTGTGTGTCTGTGCGTGTGTGGTGTGTCGGGTGTGAGCTTTCGTTGTCTATGAGAAAGAAATGATGTGATTTGAATGAAATGTAAATTTTATATTTTGATGTTTCATGCATTTGCAGCATTAAAGAAATAGGGAAAATGTGTTATTATCGGTTACGTGGGTTCTCTGTGTTGTTATTTAGTATGATGCTCCTCACGTGAATTGCTCTGGCCGTTTTTATACCATGCCATTGCACTCTTATGGCAGTGTGCAAATAGGTCCGCCATGTTGGAATTACCTGTCTCACAAGTTCATTTTCAATGACATTGTAAAAATCAACCATCCATGCAGGAGTTAAGAAAGATTCATAGAATCATGGCAAGGCAAATACTTAGAAGGATAAAAGTGGAAAAAAAAAAAAAACACTGACATTGTGTAGAAGATAATATAAGTAAGTCCCCTTGTTGTTCAGGCTTTTGAATTCCAACATCTACATAACGAATATATAAAAAATAAAAATTCATAATAATAAATTTAATGCATTTTTTTCTAATTTAAAACCAAAGCCAAAGACCAATCTTGATAAGAAGTTTATAACAGAAATAACTAGAATTTTACTAAATGGGAGAAACACCAAAACATTGCTCAAAATATAAGAATGTATCTTTGAAAATCTGTATATGTATTACTGGATGAAGCTAAATATTAATGAATGTTGGGCTACAAAGTGAGATCCTGTCTAAACAAATGATGTCAATATTCCTCTTCCCACATTTATTTGATCATTGATGATTAAAAGTATTGCTGAAAGGAAAACTAACATCTGATATGACTTTGAGTGTGTAGATAAAGATATTTAAGAGATAATATTTTATACACACACACACACACACACACACACACACACACACACACACATATATATATATATATATATATATATATATATATATATATATAACCTAAAATATACTTAAAGAAAGAGTAAAAAAATAAAGAAACAAAGAAAATTTCCGGGGACAGAAAAGCCACAGGGGGCCAGAGGACCCCTGGGCATTTGGATCCATATATTAGAGCTTTGGCATCTTTGGGTTTGGTATCCATGGAGAAGAGTGTGTTTCAGAACCAATCTGTCCAACACCAAGTTTTAACTATATTTTAAATATCTAACATTCTGCAAACAAATAATATCAATGTTATGTTTTTTCAAACAAAAATTTAAAAAAAACAAAAATATTTTTACTAAAGATCATTTTAAGTGCCCAAAGGGTGAAGAAAAACAAAGACTGAAATGTCTTTGCCTGAAATATTATTTTAGGATTACAAGATCTGTTGTATACTTTCCTTTATTTTGTGGCTGTAGACTGAATATTGTTTTTAATATTTATATGCTAGAATGATAAGGCAGTTGTTTATTTCCTTATGTTTAAAATATGGAGAATATAATTTAAAAGTCATGTATATTAAGGAAATTATGTGTGTGTGTGTGTTTGTATGTGTCAGAATCCAATTGAACTCTAAAAAATCTTTGAAATAGAGATGTCTAAAGTTAGAAGTTCAACATACAGTTGACTGAATCCGATTAAAGATACAATTTGATATTTCCATCTTATAAATCTGTAAGACTTTTAGTCCCTTCAGGGTTGTGGATGAATTTTGAGTATTTAATGTACATTAGCATTACTTGAATATTATGAAGACTTGAAAAGTTTTGTTAAAGAAATAAATTCAGCAAACCTCTCCTGTTACTTTTCTTGTGAAATGTACGTAGCCATTGTTCCTGTACCTTCTGTCACCGCTGTCCTGATCTCATGCTCACAGTACATGTTCCCGCATTACAGATGGAAGACTTGTGTTTATAATGTACAAGATTTTTCTAAATATTCATAGATCTATATACAGCAAAGAGCAGAATAAAACTTTCCTAGGAAAAATTCTGCCTCTAGGAAAAATTCTAAATTCCGGAAAAGAGAGTTTAATGCTAACAAAATTCTTGCCTTCATTTATAAACTTGGGCCTTTATCACTTCAGCAATTAATCCCTTGCCAGTCTCTTAATCTCTTCTTCTTTTTAGTGATCTTCATACACAGAAATTGTACTTAAGAGTTAACATATAGCCCACACAGCGCTGACAAAATGGTACTAGCAGTACTAAGTTATCATTCCTGTTGGCTCATGTGCCTGCTTGGATCCTACGGTATTATATTCAATTTCTCTTTCTTTCAGGCAAGTGTAATCACACATATTTTTCACACAGCGATTCTTTCTTGAAAATCATTTCCAAACATCAAATAAAAATGCTATTTTGTTTCCCATCAGCATTTCTACAATCCAGAGTCAATATATTTGATATAATTCTAATGATTGTGAGATATATTAGGTTGCATATGCTAATTTTCGCTAAATCTTGAAGTGTTTCTAAAATAAAAGAGAAAAATTAGCTCTCTTTGAGGTTGGGCAAAAAGAAGCATTTCTAGGCATGGTAACTGCAAAATCTGGGAAGGATAGATTGACATGAGTTGTAATAAAATATTGCCTCTTCGTGTAGTGTATCCAGGCATAGTGACATTCCCAAATGTTAGTAAGAACACTGTTTTGTTACATTCACATTGAATGCTTTAATAAGCAAGTCTAACTTAAAGTCTATATCAACTCCAGAAACCATATTATTTGACTAAGTGCTAACTTAGGAGTCTGGCAAGAATTCACTCTTATTATTAATAATTACTAAAACATATTCAGGGTGGCATATTATTATATGCTTGTTATAGATTGTTAATATCTGATCTATTTTCAAGTACTATGTTGAGTTCAGGCTAAATGGATGACATTAATTTATTTGCCCAGATTTCAACAGAAGTTGTAGGGTATCTGTAATTTTATTCTCTAATATTTACTGCTTAGTGTCTCTTTTTCAATGAAAGTTTTGTTACAATAAAATAATTATGACATATAAGGCAACTATGAAAGGTTATCAATTAAACTTAGAATTTTATTGCTGATGTTAGATAATCAATATGTAATTCACAGATGATTATATATTTTTTGAGAATTTGGTTATAAAAATGAACGAAACTTGTAGTTTGATATATTATAGAGGTTTAGAGATGGAAACTTTAAAATGGAGCAGAATAAACACCTCCAAAATATACCACATGGGCCTAAAGTTTATTTTTAGCTGAGGACAATGGAGAAAAAGACAAACAAAGGTGTCAAATTAGAGGTCAATAAAAGTAGTAACTTTTACCAATCGTGTGCTACAGCACAGTAGGGAAATGCAGTGTAGAATAATGTGCTGTGTATATTCATGAAAAACTAGAATAGCAAAGATTGAAGTCTCAATGTAGAAAGTAATGAAAAGGAAATGGAAATATTAAGTGTCCTAACTTGATAAGCAGGTACTGATCTCATTGTCATACTTTATTTTGTGATATGTATAATTATGGTGTGACAGCCACGTATTGAAATTTTAGGAAATAAAAAATAAAATTAATAGTTGCATGTATTTTTAAAAGAAAAAAGAGGAAAAAAGAATACCCGCCCTCCCCTATTTGTGTTCAAGCAAACCACAAATTGGTGTTTCCCCTTTATCTTTACCAGGAAGCAGAAATCAATCACTGAAGACAAGTCTGGATCTTAATGTGAGGGTGGTATTGATGTAATGCAGGCTTAGCACATTTTGCTGGCTTTAATTCCCCACATTTCGCCTGCCAGGGTAACTCAAGCTTTTTCCTTTTTCTTGGTATTTCTCTTTCCTTTCTCTTGGCATCATTCTCTTGTTAAGAAAACACATAGCTAAGTTCTAAACAACCCTTTGAGTTACACATTTCTGATGTAAAGACAATAAATATATTAATAAAGTTCCATTTGTTAACTCAAATTTTGTAACTTCAACTTATAGGCCACCAGCAAAACATCAAGAAGAGTGGAGGGAAAACATGTATTTACTTTCTGACTCAAAATAGTTAATTGAAATTAATTACACAACTTAACTTTTTTACCTTTACTGTCTTATGAATGATGTAGAAAACAACAAACCTCCCCAAATATTGCTCATACAGTTTAGGATATATGCAAAACGTTAAATAGTGGCTAAAAAGATCACTGGAAAAGTAAGTTATCATAGAAATTAGATGAGTTATACATGGTAATATGCTGTCATAAATATTTAAAATGTTGTGTATTTTTTTTAAATTATGGTATTCTAATTTTAATTGTGTTCCAATATTTTTAAAATAAAATATGGCACAATTTTCCATAAAAATTATATATATATGCTTTTATCTGAAATAAAAATTGGTTTTGTTCAACACAAATTTCCAAAATAATTATGAAACTCTTAGAATGTTTATTTTACTTTCCTTTTTTATTATCACCTGAACAACCAGTTATTCTAGAACTGATAACTCTAATTTGAAGAAGCTTAAAGAGATCATAGCTATCCTACATGCACACGATAGATGGCAATTACAGCTCTTACGGCCCAATAAATCCATTTACCACACTTTTCATTGTGCTCAGTAAAACATTTCATTATGGTATTTAATCGAGATGGATGATGTATTCCTCCGTTATCACTGCCTTGACATACAAACTTTCCCATGGCCAATTAGCTGTAAAAGGCTATGACCAGATTACAATGTCTATGTTTCTCTCTTTTGTTGGTTGATAACTGATGCTATAATTGTGGAAAAGACTCTATCACTTTAAAACTATTTCTTTCAGTGAAAAAAAAAAAGAATCAAGGAAATAATTCTTTTCCCTTTTGGCTTTCATGATGCTAGGGAACATAAACAAATTTAACTTTAGATTCTTACTTTGGGTCTGAATTCCCTGAGAAAAATAGAGTATGCTACCATGCATGAAAGAGTGTTATTTAATTGTGAAATTCTTGACATGGACAAGGTCATAGAGCTCTTGAGTCAGTCTCACCAAGAGAGGGGATACAGAGAGAAAAAGAGAACTTGAGAATTCATCTCCTTGGTTTTCTAACAAGGAAAGAGCAATGTAGCTTTGAAGAAATACAATGGAAGTTCAAGTCAAAAATGGGAAAGTCATCCATCCATTTCATATAACTTTGTGCCAACTATTATTGGCACACATTTAAAATTCATTGTCTACTCAAAAAGGCTATAGAAATCAATGTAGAGCCAAAAAAGAATTACGGACAAGAAGATGGATTGCACCTAAAATCCTTTCGGGTTGTTTCTGATAGCTTCTCCAAAATCTCAAGTTGTGTGACAAATGTTAGTTCACCTCCTTGAATTTATTTCTTTTTCAATGTGAGACTTATAAAAATTACTTTATCCATTAAAAATTCTGAAAAGGTTAAAGATGCATATGCATCTCTGTAAACAAATGATGTTAGTCCCAAATAAAAGGTTTACCAATGGAGATGTTGATGTCAATGTGAACATGGAATAATAATCTTAAAAACCTATAATTGGTACTAATGTGGCTCCCAAAAGGGCTTGCCTTTTATGGAGCCCAAGAATATATCTTTTTAAATCTGTATTTATTCAGAAATATATCGCAAGCAGTAATTTTCACTTCAAACCCAATCAAATGGGAAAAAAACAACAATTCAGCAAAACGTAAGATTGTCAGAAGTTGGAGACAAAAGCTTCATGGGGACCGGTGCAAGGATTTAAATCAGTTCCTTGATTCTGAAGAAAGGACACGAGATAAACTCTTCTCGGTGTCATCACATTTGAAAATACTCTGAGAGTTCATCTCTAAATTTTAGAAAACCTAAAGATAATTGGATTAGGAGAAATAATAAATAAATAAAAATGTGTGATTTTAAAAAATGGTCAATAATGTAACAAGACAAAAGAGTTCTAGATTTCATAGAGCGTGAAAGGGATGTGTTATCTACAAAAGTAGCACACATGCCTCACCCACAGACCAGTGCATGCATTTATGCACCTTGTTTGTGTTTCGACATTGAGTAAGAAACATGAAAGGAACCACGAATAATGTAAACACTTTCAAAATGATTATGAAATGCAGTATTTTCTCTATTTTAAATGTTTCGAATTTTAAATTGAAATGTGAAATTGCATTAGTTTATTATTTCCGTTTTGCGAACTCATTATAAGCCAGCCTAAATAATCTTGCATTTCAAAAGCAGACATAATGTTATATTAGATCTCACAAAATCTTCATGAATTAAAATTTATTGCAAGTATTTTTGGAATGGCTAACTATAAAACACATTTTCTTGCATACATTTTTTGAAGGTGTAAATAAAACAGCAATAGAACATGCTTATTTTTAGTCAAATAAATTTATGCATTGACAGCATTTAAATTGAATTTTTCATTTACTTTTATTAATAAATTTGAATTATTATCATATCACCTTAGGAAATACAAAAATTGGTTATCTAATTTATTTTTTTATTCTTGGACGTATACACTTAAATGAAAGAAAACCCATAAATATAAAGGGCTAAGTCAATGCATATCCATGTGAAAAAAAAGAATAAATTGAGATAATTATCTGTAAATGTACATCACAGACTGTATAAAATTAGACCTATAACAAAAACTGTCCCTTTTTATGAAATCTTAATGTACAAGAAAGAGGTCCTGATATTACTTCATATTTAAGAGGAGCACTATACTGGCAATATATTTAAAAAGATCACCATATACTTTACCACCTTTTTGATGCTTTATGAGTAACATAATTTTGTGTAGACCCAACACAGAAAGATAGAAATATGAATAGGTACAGTTGTAACCAAAACTTTGTCTAGAATCTTCTTCCCATCCTTACTAAGGAAAAAAGTCAATACACTATGTATTGTTCTTCCCAGAAATTACCTAGGCTTTCACGTTAAGGATATTTTGAAATTTCTATCTTAAAATGATACATTTTAATGAAATAACACTTTCTTTAGAAATACACAGTAGAAATGAATATGAAGAAAATTTGCTAATTAAGAATTTGTTTTCCTAATAAGGTCTGTTTTTCACATTAACTTAATATGTATTCATAATATATAAAAATATGTATATACTAAAAATAAGAGATAAGTATTAATCATAAAATGGTGGTAATCTATGATTTTTAGGGTTGAATATGTTTGTATTGTTTTATATACTTCCCTATCTATATATTGGAAAGATTCTTAACCATCATTTTTACTTGATTCATAGTGTATTTCTGTTTTTTGATGGAAACTCCAAAATTTTCCAAGTTTTTCAAAGCATTTTCTTGAAATCTTGCACCATTTCTTTGTATGTAATTATTTTTTCTTTGTATTGCATAGATTTATATTCTTGCTTGTTCATCTAATGCCTATGAACATTAACTGAACTTTTACTCATTTGTCTACATATGTTTATAGATTAGTAATGAATGCTTCACAATCAAGCAAGCTTTGTTTTCTAATATAAGGTATCACAGAATTCATGTTAATAAAATTATTTATAAACTGAGACAAATAACTTTTCATATAGTTCAATATAATAGAATTAGTGTATGTGTTATTTACCAAAGTATAATAAGAAAATTTGTTTACCTGTACAAATTAAGATCAGTGGTTGTTTATGTCAAACATCAACTCAGTTCTCTAGATTACACATACCAAAGGTCTGGTGGAATAACACAGCAGTTAGAGCACTTGTCTGGAAAGATTAAGGTCCTGAAATCAATTACCCAGCACTACATAAACTAGGCGTTGGTGGCGTATTCCTGTAACCTCAGCATTCTGAAGTCAGACGCAGGAAGATAGCTGTGTGTTTAAGGACAAATTAGGTTAATTAGTGAATCCAGGACCAGCCTGGACTACAGAGCAAGACTCTCTTTCTGAAAGAGAAGAAGAAAGAAAAAAGAGACAAAGAAAGACATAAAGGAAGAAATAAAGAAGAGAAATGGAAGAAAATGGTTTAAAAGACATGATAATTTTTATTATTTTTGCCTTCATATACATCACTAACTGATATAGACATCTGTCAATAAAAGGAATTGTGTTCTTAATATAATAAAAGCCCTTAGAAGCCAATGAAAGAATGACCTAATGTATGACTCTAAGTCTATTGTAAAACTATAAAAAATAAAAATGTAATATCTATAAATGCCTTGGAAATATGTACCTTATTGAAAGATAAACAAATATTATGTTCAAAGTAAATAGGCTATAGTTTGAGTTTAAAACATTTAAATCCTGAAATAACTGCTATAAATGCTGCCTAAAATTGGAAACTACTGTTATATAGACATGTGTTTTATACTCCATATTGTGTTAAATGTGACATGTTTGAATGGCATACTATTAAGAAGACTCCAGAAGTTGTACAACTGGAAACTTAAAATGAACCTAATGCTACACTAAATAAATATAAAAATAACATGGTTTGATTCACACCACCAACTCTCTAATATTTAAATTTTAAGGTGGAAGATTGTATTTCCATTTCTAATTTTGTATATATTAATTTTACCACTTCGCTAAAAATTAGTAGTCTTGGGTCTTCAATATAATTTATTATAAATGTTGACTAATTTATTAATTAAAACAGTATCTTGGAAAAAAGTTCTCTTCTTTTCCATTATAGATTTTAATACTGACAATTTAATGAATTTATTTTTAGTTGACACATAATAATTATGCATGCTTATGGTGTATAGAGCAATAGTTTGCTATATGTGTGCTGTGTGTGGTGATTAAGTCAGACAGCATGTTTTCCATCTCAAACACTTGTCATTTATTTATGTTGAGGACATTTTAAAACATCTACAACTTTTTAGAGACACACAATAAGCTGTTAATAGTAAGCTACTTTTGAATTATTTTCCTTGGAATTACAGTATGTACTGGAATTTTTCATTAATCCTGTCCTTTCTATCTCTTTCTCACCCTAATCTTCCCAGACTCTGGTAAATACTCTTTTTTACACACTTTCATGAGATCACGTGTTCTTAGCTCCCACGTAAGAATATGTGCTAATTGATTTTCTAACTTCTTTTATTTAATATAATGTTTCTTTAGCTGATTCATATTGCCTTAAATGACAGACTGTATATTTTCTATGGCTGAGTAATACTCTGTTGTGCTTATACCACTTTTCTTTGTCTATTTAGTAGTCTATGGGCGCACAGGCTGATTACAAATATTATCTACTGTTAATATTGTTGAAATAAATGTTTATCCAGAACCCTCTTGTGCAGACTAAATTTGTTTTCCTTTTACCTATTTATTTATTTATTTATTTATTTATTTTTATTTTGAGGCAGGGTCTCACTCTACGGCCCAGGCTGGTCCTGACCTCACTAGGAAGCCCAGGCTGCCTTGGACTCATCTCCTTTCCTTCCGTTTGATATAGTCCTATAAATGTAGGCAATATTTTATGGAAAAACAGTTGAGTACAATTAATGACTAACAAACGCATTATGTTGGAATACAAAAATTCACTACTATTCTCGTTTTGCGTATACTAGAGTAAGTGACACTTGTTGGCAGAAGTGGGCTTTTCTCCAATCACATATCATCAAAATTTAAAAATTTTAAAATTACATTGGATCACTGTGGAGTTCCACAGTAAAAGAGATCCATAGCAAAGAGTAATAGTAATATTTTTGCATATATATATATATATATATATATATATATATATATATATTCTGTAAGAATTTATCAAAAATTAAGCAAAATAAATGTAACATATATTGCTTATCTAAATTATTCTCATCCTCTATGATACTATTGCCAACTCATCTAAAAAGCATCGAATAACGAAAGTGAATTAATTTTACAGATACCAGCATACTGTAAAAGGAGCTGGGGTAACAAAAAAATAGTAATAGTCATAGGAGTTATTACAACAAGTGCTTTTATACCCTAAGAAGAAATCAAGTCCTGATGGAGTAGAGTTATTTGATGGATAGTAGAGGTAATTATTCACAGTTTCTGATTATGTCTACAATTTTGTTTCATTCATGTTATCTTTATTCTCTTTATACTTATTTGATTTACTTCATCCTGAGCATGAAAAATGTGTTGTCCTACTTTCCAGGTAAAGAAAGTCATCTATGATTTGTGGGTCAGAGCAGGGGAGGTTTATTATCATCGCTTGCTCAAGCACTCTCACCTCCCTTGGCACTTGATTCATTAGGTATTTGTATGACCTTGGAAATTACTTTCAAACCTTTCAAAGTTAATTGAGCTCTGAACTCAGGGACAAAGCACCTCTCCTTTCATCCTTTCCTGAAGTAAAATATAAAACGGTGAAGCCAATAGTCTCCTACATTGCCAACAAAATATTGACTATAAAATTAACACATTTTACATTAATATATAATTCTATTTTTCAATTAAAAATATATTTTTACTATTGTATATTGTGAGTTATCTATTTTTCCTTTATGTTATATATCTGTGAAAAATATCAACTAAATACTTGGCCATAATAATAACCCACAAACTAACTTACAAAACATTAAAATTAATATGAATAGAATGACAAAAATATACATTTTTGAGAATGACATAAATGGTTTTCATATCCTCAAGTACATTGTGACTCTATGGTCTCAGCCTCCCAGAGTGCTGGAAATAGGGGCCTGAACCACCAGGGGTGAGCAAGGGGACATATTTTCAGGAGGATTAAAGACAATGTGTCTTACAATATAATATTTTTATGAAAAAGGCACATATTCGTTATATGTTTTGGTCATCAGCATTAAACACAGTGCAGATTTCTTCATATAATAATGAAAACAAAATAAATTTACCAATGCTACATGTATAAACTTTTTGTGATTCTTACATGATATGCATTTGCTATAGAAAACTAAGAAGATTAGCTATAAATCTAATACATTAAATGCAGAAAATTCAATGACTTGTCTAGGTATAAAATTTATATCTATATAACAATTTCTGGGAGGAAATGAATTAAAGACCATAAAAATAAGAAAAATTACAAAATATTTTTCAAAAACCTTCAATATCTCTATGATAAAATTAAAAATGGTTCTAAAGAATGCCAGTGAAATCAAAGAGAGTGAAACTACATGAATTTACAGGAATTTAACTTCACATATATGTCAAATCACCTTAAAAAGATTCAGAAATATATTTTTAGCTTTAAATATTTTAAAAACAATTTATGGTAAAAGCCTGGTATTTCAATACCTTTAAGAAAATATTAATAAAATGTAAAATATTTCTTCAAAAATATTGAGAAAATTCTAATTAGAATAGATAATATTCTAAAAATTAACATGAATTTTAAATGTTAGATAAATGAAATACTTCAGTTGTGGTATAACACCAGGAACAAATCAAAAACACACCAACAATGTTATAGAATGAAAATGTTACATGTACCAATTAGCAAATATTGGTTTTTTTAAATATACAATTTTCAGGAAAATGGGAAACATTAAGTGTGGGCACCTTCTGATATCTTAGCATGAGTCATAAAGAGAGGATGAGAGTCTAAATAAATGTAAGTGAGTGCAGAAAATTTTTATAAAAATAAAAACTACGTTTCTTGAAGTAATGAATTGATGACTTTGTAAGCCTGAAAACCAAACAGATTGTGAAAATATCAGAGCACCATAAAAATTCCAAAGACAAACTACTAACATTAAAATATCTACAGCTCAAAAAATATAAAAAACCATAATTGCCTTAATATATGAAAAGTTTGTAAAATCAGTATGAAAAATGCTCACAATCTTGAAGGCAAATTAATATGAGCTATGAGCTGAACAGAAAAAGTATAAATGTGTCCCAAACGTAAAGAATGCTGCATAGAGGGTGAAAGAAAGTTTGTGTTCATAAATATGAAGACAGTATTTCATCTTTAAGATTTTAAAAAATTAACGTTGGATGAATTGTTAAGTAGGAGCAGATGCCATTTCACAGGCACTCTTCTGAATGACTCTGATGGAAAATCACCCATTGTTATGGGAGGGTATTTATCAAATTACACAGGTGACTCAGCAGTTTTTATCACTAGAAATTAATTCACTAATTAAAAGCACATGCATATGATGTGACATTTGAATACAGCCCTACTCCCAGACAATCCATCATCATTCTTTCACATTGTTTTAATTTTTTCAACAGAGGCACCAGAAGTCTTTTTGTTTTAGAGTATTTTTCTTCAGTATACTTAGAATATAGTCATGAAATAGATGTAAGATCTTCCAAGCCAAAGAGAATGTTGGCCAAGTGGAAAATAATGGCTCCTTATTCTTGTAGAAAGTATTCTCAAATTCCCAGTAGAAGCCTGAAACCTGAGAAAATATTAAAATGTTAGGATTAGTTCTATATTTGTACATCTATACTAAAGATGGATTTATAAATTTTCATATTAAGAGGCTATCAATAATAATAAATAATAATAATAGAACATTGTAAAATATACAATAATGAAATTTAAGTTAAAGTGGTCTCTCAAAATATATCATTATACTGTACTCGTATTCCTATATGAAAATAAGATGATTCATATGCCTGTGCATGTGATAAATTACTGCAAATAGTATACTTACTGTGACATAACCAATGGTGACATTAAGTTACTATTAATTTTCTGATGTTATTTCGAAGGGGAGTCCTTGACTGTTGTTTCACTTGGACAGTGAAGCCATGATGATGTCATATGGATCACACTAGCAGGGCAGACATAACAGAAAAATGGATGAATTGTGTCCTTGACTACCAACAGGAGATGGTGAGAGATTTCACTGTTCTAGTCAGAAGATAATGTAAGCCAAAAGAAATACATGATGTCTGGCATTTTTTATTTAATATTTCTAGTGTGTATTAACTGGGGCAGATGTAATACTGGAAAGCAGAACTCGAGATGAGAGGGGACTAATGTACAGTAAACTGAGGATAGTATCTCTCTAGGGGAAAAACTCGGATCTATTCACTGGATAATATCCTACGATTTCTATACTCATGTTATTTCCCTTGAAACTGTATCTCCAGAATGTGCTTGCATCAGGAGACCCTGTTAACATCCTGAGAGTGTTAGGATTTGGTGCAAAGTCCAGCGCTTTGGCTATTTCTATCCATAATTAATGTATTTTATCTATTTAATATGCACACAGTTTGGCAGTATTTCTGAAGCAGTTCAGCGTAATATTGTCATGCCTGCATAGAATTTACAATGTTCAATTCATTCAACTTTATTTCAAATCATTCTAGTTTTTAACAGATATATCTAATGTATATTGTAAGTGACTAAAAAAGAGTAAAATATTGAAAATTTGAAAATAGGGTAAAGTTAAATAGAAAGTAGTGAGATAGCCTGTGCATGATCATCTGCAGTACCAGATTTTATCAAGGTCCGTCTAGATAAAGAAATACATTAAGTGAAATATGATACATCAAATTTTGATAATATTGCTGAGGTAAATAAAGACAGCTTTATATTTATTAGTATGGAACAATCTATATCGGTAAGCTTTTGGGTTATAGTTGTTGGTTCATGGTTAGTTTGCAACAGTCCCTTACTATGTAGGAATGTGAGTCCCAGGGGCAACGCCAGGACTATCAGCACTCCATGGCTGTGATAAAATAAACGTATAAATAAAATATTTACTTTTAATCACAGCGACAAAGGTTTTAGTCTATGGTTGGCACCCAAAAAGCTTCAGGGTGTAGAAAAATCTAAGCATATTCTGTCCGACAATCTAACATGAACTGTATCTAACCCAATTTAAAAAAGAAACCCAATTTCCATTCAAAACTTGATCAACGGAAGGTTTTTTTTTTTAATCTATGTCTTTAGGAGACATCTAATTTTCTGCATTTCTACCAGAAACTTTCATTTTTCTCTGCTTATAGCATTATCAGTTTTTTCTTACTCAGTTTTCCAAACTTCTCTTTCAAACTAATTCTAAGACCTTCTGACCTACATGACCAAATGTAGCAACAACCATGACACTGCTCCTTAGTACCAAATTTCTGTGTCAATATTTCATTGCTGTAAGAAAATATCCAAGAAAATAAAAAAATAAGGGGAAAAACCATCCATTTGGATCTTCGTTCCAGAAGTTTCGGTCCATTGTTGGTTTGCTCTTTGGGGTTTCTGACAAAGAACGTTGTAGTGAGAAGTACGCTCTGGAGCAAAGCTGTTCACATCACAGATGCCATCAAAAAGGGCGTGAGGGATGCTGATGCCCCAAAGTCTATTTCAAGAGCAAGCGCGACTAAATTATTTTTTCTGCAATTTTCTGTATATTTGATATGTGTTATCTCATAACTGAACAACTAACTAGGGAGCATGAAATAAACAAATGAGTCCTCAGAGGACATAGAAGATCCTAAAAATAATACCATGTAGGCTTAAAATCACAGAAATCCTAATGTTGCAGGGCCATTTGAAAAGCCTACCAAAATAAGTGCCCAAGTGAAGTAGCATCGTAGCCCCCTAAACATGGAATTTTAATATTCTGCCCATCAGTATAGATCAAAGAGTCTTTTAAGATTTTCTTTGTTCTGGTCTATAATTGGATAGACATTTTGGCCAGTACGACACAGGCATGTAGATATTTTCAAAATTGACCAAAATAAATAAAGCATGCTTCTCTTTCAATTATATATATATATATATATATATATATATATATATATATATATATATATATATATATATATATATATATATATATATATATATATATATATATATATATATATATATATATATATATATATATATATATATATATATATAT
>PVKB01000553.1:541630-601070 GCA_004027205.1 Ctenodactylus gundi | reverse complement strand
GATGTATTAGCTCAACATTCATATTTCATTAAAGTAACCTGTTGATATTAGTGTGGAGAAGGAGAAACAAATGTTGCCTAGGCAGGTTCATTTCTGGTAGTCCAGGCAAGCATCCTTGTGAAAAAGAAGAGGGAGACCCACTCAGGCTGGCTCTGGCTGTCACAGCTCCTTACTGCCACGCTCTAAGAAGCTCCACATAGAGACTCCTTGGTTTCCATGTTCCTTATCTTCTTTGAGAGGACCTTCCCCGAAGACATTACAATCACATTTTTTTTTTCAAACTCTCTAGGGGCATTAGAAAACTATATCTCTTTTTATTTCTCTTCTCATATCCTAAGCTTCCAAAATTCAATTCATTTTCTGCAAGTTCTTAAGACTCTGAGAATGCACTTTTCAGTACTTACCAGCTAGGAATGTTTACACATAATAGCAGAATCTAGCTATTGCTTTCTACATTTCTTTACACAAAGCAGGTATTCAACAGAATATTCATGACTCACATATGAGGAATAAAAGACTTATTATGTAACTCTGTTGAGGCAGCATTAAGCCCAATGACTAATCTAAGCAGCACAGTACCTGTTAAATCAGAAAACATTTTAAGAATTGCACCTTATTCTTCATATGTTTCTAACTAAAAATTTAGATTACCTTAGTTGTTATGCGGAAGGGTTTACTTATGTGGTGAATGGTTTATAATGATGATTTTTAAAGTGGCTGTAATGCTTGAAAAGCTATTTTACCAATTTAAGAGATTAGTTTATTGTGAGTAGAAAATAATCTTAAAACAAATATAATTACTCTTCCCATCATACTGAGACTACCTATTTTGAACTGTATTTTTTCACACAAATATCTCAAATCAGAGGAATTTGCACAATAATCATTACTATTTTTCTTTGCTTTTGTTGGAATAAAGGGATTTCTTGTGCAAAACTTATTTTGATGGAGAAAATGATATTTTGTGTCATTGTCATTTCTTTGTGATTACTATTAGACTTCAGTAATATATTACTTATGTCAAATAATCTTATTGTTATAAATAAAGTTTTAGAAAGGTAAAATATTCCAACATAAAAATGATATATGGTATCTAGATCAATGACAATTTTATGGTTTGTAACCCAAATAAAAATAACAGAAATCAACAAAACATTAAATTTAATTTGGCAATAATTATTACAATAATATTCTTATAACATTTTCTCCTACATTCTTCAACTGTTCTGTGGTTCTTGTAATCCAGTACGTTCACTATAAACCACATAAAAAGTACTGCAATTTAACCAAATCAGCATTGATTGTGCTTAACCTTGAAGCTACAATAGTAAAACTTAAAAAAAAAAAAATCAGGCCCGAAAAAAACAAAGAATATCAGTCTCCGAAAAATGAACAATAAGGTGTAGATACTTTGAATTTACTATGAGTGACACTGTAACTTCTTTGGAGGAATAATTCATCTCATACACAATACAATAGCTAGAAGACAGTTAAGAAAGTGCATGTTTTCATTTTACCTTTATTCTCTGAAATTTTACTGACTTTTTTTTCTGAGACTCAAAGGAAAAAAGTGTAAAAGATTTTATTAATATAACTCATATTGTTTTAATTTATTAGACAGTGAAAATAATATTTACTCTTAGCTATCTGTAAATATATTGTAAATACAACATAAAAACTTATTTAAAAAGCTCTTGGACTGTCCCTTAGCCTGACTAACCATTTTGCATTCTTCTTCCTGGCACTAGCTCCTAAACCTTGTTTTCTTAGAGCATTTGATTTACAAAATACAAAATTATGAATTTGATCTCTGCACTTTGAAGACATGAAAATTATCATATTTAGAATACACAGTGCCTCTGTTGAGAAACTGGAACCCCTCATGTGCAGTGCAAACATTAAAAAAGATACATCTTTTCAGTGCATATGTAGTTTTAAAAAGTTTTGTTACTTTATAGCAAAACTGAAATAAAATATGTCATTGTTTTAAAATAAAAGTTACCACATTTTCCGTGTTTCTAATGTGTAGGAGACTACCTTCAGCGGGTGCCTTACTTCAAGTCATGAGGGTCCCTCACGCACTTTATGAGAACAATTCCTTTTACTGTGAGTAAAATTGTGACAACCATCGCCGACTTTCAAAATTTCTTTTCCTGGCAGTTACCTGCAAACTAGGTCCTGGTATTTTCCTCTATTACAAGAGTCTTGATTAAAATCTTGTTTATTTATATTCTCACAGCCCATTTGTTATGTTTTGGGTCTAGAGTCACCCAAAAGTCTTATGTATTTGGAGGTCGTGGGTTACCTTGGGATACTGCATGCTATTGGAAGTTGGAGAGTGGAAGGGGCAGATGCTTGGGGTTTATCTGAATGGGTGTGTGCTGATTCCACCCTTCCTCTTGACCTATATGATTAGGTGTGTGTGCGTGTGTGTGTGTGTGTGTGTGTGTGTGTGTGTGTGTGTGTGTGCGCGTGCGTGTGTGCCTAGTCTCCAAAGCTCAAGAGCATTGTCTTGGATTGTCTTATTCCTTCAACTGACTGATTTTGAAGAAAGTTATGCAGCTTTCATTCAGGAATTTTCTGCATGATCTTAAGAGTAATTTGCCTTCAGTAAACATATCTGACACGAATAATATATGCTATACACTGGAATTACTGAGGGTGAGCAATCTCACCTTCTGTCTGTAGAATACTCACCTCCAACATCAGGTGGAAATCTCCCACATTCCCAGTAGCTCAGTACAAATGTCCCTTCCACGTTAAATAACTTTTATCCATCTTTTTCTGTTGTTTCTCAGCTTCTCTCTGTGCTGTCCCACGTGTAGCATGCGGCCCACTCTTGATTTGCGTCCTTGTGCTTATTGTGCTATCTATCCGTAGATTCCAGACTCTTCTCTGGGACTGGAGCTTGGCTCGATTCGCCCTCACATTCTCAGCACATAGAAGGTTCTTTGCACATACATGGTTTGATTACAACATCCAGTGCCATGTTGAAAGCGTTCTTCCTTTTTTCTTCCAAAATATAATAATAATCTTAAGGAAATAACTCCATCTTCCAGACAATAAGAGATTTCAAACATTACATTAATGAAATAAGAATAAGACTATTTTTTCTTGAGTTGAAAACATAATATATTTGATTTTACTTTCTAGAACTATATTATGGCTGTATATCACATAGCAAGATATAAGAAAAGACAAACCTGTTATACTGTGGCATGCTCAAATTTAATTTTCGGTATTGATGCTACTTTGCAAAAATTAGACTTTATGATTTCAACCTACTGGATGCTTCTTACTATTGAAAAAAGCATAATTATATTGAATTTGTGAGAATTAGCACTTTCCTCCTGGTTGGGCTACTGTATGGCAAGATTATTAAAATTAGCAAAGTTACAAATGGAAAAACAAAGAATTTTAACTTCTTAAAGAGGAAGCATTGAGCAGCTTTGCAGATGCCTAGTCACAATTTTTAGTATTTTTCTGGTTTTTAAATTTTTCCATTTTTTTTCCTCTAGTTTATTTTTAGGTTATTCATGCATGAAATAAAATAAATTGAATGCATATTTTGACTTCTAGAGTTCTCTCTGATATTCATATTAAATAGCTTTCTATTTTGTTCATTTGGAATGACTTATCTTTATTTCCAGTTAGTGTCATTTTTTTCTACATGTAACAAAAGCTCACTTGGCTTCAGCATTATACATTTAAAAAGGTGTTAGTATAAGTCAGTCGTAGATGTCATTCTCAGCAGCCAATAAGATTAGGAAGTGTTTTACCTAAAAGAATTTTTTCAGGTGAAAGACAAAGAAATTTTATTCATAGAAAATAATTTCTCAGTAAACTTTTAAAGAGCTACTCCCTAGAGGTTAAGTTAAGAAATATACTGAGCACTAACTCACCTCTGCAGAAAATTGCTTGGTGGCAAAAATCTCCACTGATACATTTAACTCTATCTGTTTTTCTTATATTTTTATAGAGAGATGGTTTTATATGACTGTGTTTTAATAGGAATATTTTAGAGACTGAGAAGAAAGTGTAGCTCCTACCAGATATAATTGCTTCCAAATCTAGGTTATTTGAAAAAAAGAAGTTAAAGTATCAAGGCAAATTTTTATATAATTTGTTACTGGCATATTTTTATTGTTGAGTCAGCTAAAGGAGGTATAAATCAGTAATTCTATCATAGATATTTAATAGTAGAATATAAACTATCTCTTAAAATAAGCATATAATATTAAAATATCCATCCTGCTTTAATTTTATATGCTTAGAGTCCTCCATTTCTATATTTTAATTAAATTTTCAATTTTATGTGATGTTTGAGATAAGGAACTTATGTCAATATTTGTGGTAATTGCTACATCATATAATATTTAATAAAAAGTATCATATGAGAAATTACTTCTTTTCAGTAATTGTGATTTTCCAGAAAAAGTTTTTCCTGTTGTTGCTCATACTGTATCTCTGTGCTATGAGGTCATTACCTATTCATTCGTTGATTTTCAGATAAATATTACATGAAATTATAGTTACTGTAATTTTTAATGCAAAACCTTCTCAAAAATGTGGAAGAAACTTGAGAACATCATGGTTAGTGAAGTGAGTCAGTAGCAGAAGGTGAAACATCAAATGGTCTCTCTGATATGAGACACCACAACTCTTATGGAATGTAGGGTGGGGAGAGAGGGCAAGACGGGTAGGGGGAGGGACAAAAGGAGCGTGGGAAAGTCCTTGTTACCTTGACAAGATATGTAGGTGCACAAAATGCTCAACTTCACTGTAAACCTTAAATTTTGCATGCATATACATACTTATACATATCAATAAAATGGGGAAAAATGTGTTACCTCAATGTCTATGAGATGAACTAGCCTAACTACATGTAGACATTATGTCATGTCATTGTACGTGGAGGCACAGGAAAACCAACAAAAAAATAAGTTGATTGAGAAAATAAAAACATTAGGATCTCCTACAGAATGACAAGCTTTCTGCACCAAACCCTTTGTTATGAAATAGCATAAAATAATATGAAGAGTCTGTGCACATTTGACAAATTGTTATCACACATGTATTTACTTTAAAATTAGCTACCCAGATTTCTTTATCAATAAAAATACTTTCATGTATTATTCTAATGGTGATTACAACCTTTGAATTTGAAACAGCTATGTAAATTCTATTAAATCAGTTCTTCTTTATAATATCTACAGTGCTGCAATTCGGTCTCTTTACCTTCAGGACCAAACTCATTCACTACTTTTGGAAGAGCTGATATTCAACATTGCATTTTGGAAAAATACATATTTAAAATTTAGTGCTTGGGTATTATGTATTTCATAGTTATATTTATTATACAATTTGATGCAATAAGTTTCATGTGTTGGGAGAAAAATAATTTTAAAGAGAAAACAGCATTATGTAAAAATGAAATAAATATATATAGAGAGAAAAGATAGGGAAAAATGAGACAGAAACAGAAGAAAAGTGAAGGAAAGCAGGTAGAAGCAAGAGAGAGGGGCAGAGAGAGATGTGGAAGGTGGCATGATACAGCAGTTACACAAATATCCTTGCTTTGTTTTTGTGGTCACACGTCACTGCCAAACATGACTACATGCACTTGCAAACAGAAATGCCATGAAATATTTCATACGAAATAAGAACAACAACAACAACAACAAAAAAAAAAAACAGCATTCATGGGAGTTTTTCTGTCTATACCTAAGTATCATAGACTCATGACTACTAGACAATGACAGTCAAATACAAAATTTGTTGTAGGGTGTCTACTCTAATATAACCTAAACTCATCAATTAACATTCAAAAAATAAAAAATATAAGAGAGAATATGTATACCATAAGCTTTGATACCATAAACCTTAAAAATTTCATAGTTCATTACAAACATGGAGTTTGGAGAATCAATGACTGCCTGCAACACCCTCTTTTTTTCAGAGATTCACACTTTCTAGCTGTCCATTGCCCATCTTTCTCAATGGCACTCATTGGGGCTTTTTTGTGCCCTTGTTTTTGTGAATTTCCTAAGAATTATGACATGTTTGAGATTATATTGTATTTTCAGCCTAACTGGTTAACCGACCACTGTTCGTTGGATATTGCCACAAACCAGGAAACATTTGTTCATAGTCAGCATATATTTGTCAACTTCTTTAGCCCCTAGTTCTTTCTGAATAATGCAGACAAGCCCATATACTAGCCTGAAAGGGGGAGTGGATTTTCACAGCAGGAAAGAAACGCATCAGTGAGAGCCAACTCTCAAAAATATTTACTATGCAAACGCTCTTCAAAATTAAAAGGAAAACAACCCAGATAGCCATAAAGAGAAAAAAATAAGAAAATAAATAAAATATGAATAGCTTATTAATATAATGTAACATCTATGAAAAAGAATCAACTATAGATATTGAGCAAAGTACATATATAACTTAAAACAGTGTCTAGATAAAAGAAGAAAGATAAAAGTTTCTTATTTATACAATAAAATATGAGCTTAAAACTACTTAAAGTTTGTCTTTCATGTAATGTGCTTTTTAAGAATGAAAAATTTCCTTCCTAGTATACACTTTAATAATCATGTCACTTAATATAATCTTTATAATAATATTTTTATGCTTTAATGATGTAAGATGTAAATTTGTGTAAGCTTAAATAAGGAGTTATGAAAATGTTCAAAATAATTACATAACTAATCAAAGCATTTAAAGAAAAATGATTGTGAATTGTGAAATGTAATATCACCTCAAACAGAACTGATATAATCTATAATTTTTGATATATTCATAATACCTGGAATGTATCTGGAAACTTAAAATTATACAATATCAAAGGCATCTAGGAAGAGATAATGGAGACTGAGAATTGTTTTCCTTCCTTTACCTATGTACTTTTCTTAAAATGTTTACTCTCTTGCTTGTTTGATTTTTGAGACAAGATTTTTCAAATTTTCTAACTTTCCCAGGCTTGTGAGGAACTTACTATATAAACTCCTGTGTCAGACTCCCACAATGCTGGGATTACAGGCCTCCATCAATAGTCTCAACTAACACAATTTTGTTTTAATGTACCCCTTTCATGAAGAATCACTCAAAATGTATAATAAATAATAATTTAAAATTATTCAATAAGAATTTTCTAAATGTTTTAATCAGAATGAGCTCCTCTTCCTCCTTACAGTTTTCAGATGTCACCAATTATTTTCTTTTTAAAATAGAATTTCAATAATTATAATTCAATAATAATTTAATAATTATAATTTATATTTAAGATTTTATATTTAATGATCCAAGGCAATGCATAGTTCTTAAGTAACTTCCTGATGCCCTATGACTATTGTAAATAGACACATAACCGACACTTTCATTAAGATTAAAACATTTTCATAAATACAGAAATTTGTCTGCTTCATAAGTGAAGTCTTACACTTGGGAAGAATTCACAATTGACTTTTTAAGCTTTACATTTGTTCCTGTATGAATTTTGTGTAAACAGAATCAAACAAATCAATCTACTGTTTCCAACTACCTAGCTCAAACAATAGCTGAGCACTAACGTGGGACATGGAATACTAAAGCTGGGTTTTAAGTTTTGTCCTGGTGGCGAAATAAAGGGATAAGAGGCACAGGATCCCCTTCCCCTATCTGCCACCCTCTAAGTTTACTAAGAAAGGCACAGTAACCTTTAAAGAGAGAGAAGAGAGCTGGAGCCCCTTTGCCCAGAAAGAAAGTAATGCCCTGACACATACCTCTCTGTGGGCTCAGTATTCTTGCTCCGTACTTCCCATCTACAACACCCCACGCCCTGCACGACCCACTGGAAAGCAAGAGAGTGCCAGGACTGGCACCTTCAACCACAGCACTAAAGCCTCTCTAAAGCAGACCAAGTAGCAACTGTCAATCCGGAATGGACTACCTAGCTGTGCTACAATAGGAACCCTACTACAGTGACACAGATAGAATACTACACAGCCATAGAACAACATTCTCCACTATCAGAAAATGGGGATTGTTCAAAGACTGTCCACAGCAAACCAAAGGAATACTCAACAGCAAGATGAGAAAACATGGGGTAGGCTGCCACAGAGAGGCCCCAGCTCATCGAGGGAGAAAAGAGAGAACCAGAGTAGATCCAAAATTCCCAACTTCAATAATAATAATAATAATAATAATAATAATAATAACCTGCTAGAAAATATAAGACAGAGTCAGACAACAAACAACACAAAATACATAAAGATTTTTTAAAAGACAATTAAAGAACTTAAGGAACAAGCAAATGCAAAACTAGTAGTCCATACAGAAAATGAATGAAAAACTCCCTAAAGAATACCAAAGCTATGAAGATAAAGAAAGAGCATCAAGAGATGAAGGCTTCCACGGAAAGCTGAGGGAAAGTAGTCCAACTGGGGAATGTTAAATTTCTTATAAAATATCAAATTATAAACAGAAAACGACTAAAATAAATAAAATAGCATAAAGGGGACTGTATTAGTTACTAGTTTTTGTGAAAGAACAACAAATATGCACAATTTTAAAAAATAATTTGAGCTCAGTTTCTGAACGTTTCACACAGCCTATTCATGGCAGAGGCTGGAGAGCTGCCCAAGGAATGGCAGACCGAAACCAGTGAGGAAGGGGCAAAATGAGTCTCACGACTGAAACCAGGCTAGACCTTTCCCAAGGAAAAGCCACGAGTTTCTCCTCTCTTCTTTTACTTAGTTCCAGCTGCCATTTGGGCACTTCACACCACAGGCAGGCCGCTCCCCCACCCCCACCCCGGCCCCCACTGCGTGGTCCATTGTCAACAGCAAACACCTGAAGGCATCGCCCTTGTCAGCGCCCTAGTCTCAACAAATTGACACAAGCCCTCCAGATGAATCCCCAGAAGTCCACCTCCCCTCACCAGGCGCTGCCTCTCAACAGCACGCAGCTCCCCAATAATACAACAACACCCAAACACGTGAAGCTTTTGGAAAACACTCCAAATCCAAACCCTAGAAGGTTCTATATCTACAAGGTATTAAAGTGCACTAAACATATATGGATATATTTAAGTGCTTCTTAAAACATAAACATACATAAAATTTACTGTATTAAATATACTACAAAATTTTATAAAACAGTGTAAAAATAAACCAATAATATAGACCACCAGTTTAATTAGAAAACACAATACACAAGAATATATGTAGAATGTGACATGTATAAGCATTCTAATGTTAAGATATTTGAGATAAATATCTAAAAGAGTAATGTTGATGCAACTGGATGTGATATGTTTGGCAACATCAAATCAATAGTAAATGCCACCCAGAAACTGATGAAATCCAAACACAGAAAATAATAAACAGAACAGAACAAACTTCCACCAGTCTGAATAAGTGTAAATTTTGAATTCAATAAAATAAAATATTGATCAAAATTGCCTCATAATTTTTCTCTCAAATATATTCATTTCTCAAATGTCAAAAAGGAGAAAACATCATCATCGGAATGAAAGTTTTCACTGTATATTACTGATAAAGACTAATACCACTAACACTTATTTTAAGAAACCTAATGTATAAAAGGCAAATGGAAAATCAAATACTCCTCAGAAACTGGATTTTAAAGAGTCTCAAATGTAATGTTTAAAAGCCTACTTTTTTCATGTTTGAATTAAAAAGAAGAGAAATTAAAGTCATACTACAACTAATTTAAGTTTCAAAGTTTCATGCTTTGGTTCTTTAATCAGTATGAAGCTGAATATCTATTGTCAACAATTTACTTAGATTAATTTGGAATCCCAGCTACATTCATGAAGCAGGGATAGTCTATAAAAGTCTTTTAAGTTAGAATAAACCTCATCCTAAAAAAAATTCAAGAGCCTACATAAAAATTCTAGGATAATTAGTAAGATAAGCAAAATCACAGCATCAAGACTAAAATCAGCCATCTTTCCATACACTAGCAAAGAACAGGAATAAATCACAATTAAGCTACCCCACCAGTAATAATAAATCCTCTCAAATCAAAATACTTATTTATAAGCATAGCAAAATGTGTATGTTAAAAATTACACAGAACAGATGTGAAAAGCAGAGTACAAAATATAGAATTGTGCACACATTTCTTTAAAAAACTAACAACTTTGTCATTTCTGCTCCAATTAATCTATAAATTAAAATAATTATCAGAACATCAGCAAGGTTGTATGTAGACATACAAGTTTATTATAATGTTAACAGGGAAAGTCACAGGAAACAGCTTATTTATGACAATCCTGAGAAAGAAGAAAAAGAGAAGAATCTGTCTAGCGGATATCAAAAATTATCAGACAATGGGAGTATTGAAGACAGTGTACCAATGTGTAAATTAATGATACACAGTATAAATCCATAAATAGATCAATACAAATACTCTCAAAAAAGTTAACAGTAAGTTCAAGAGAAAATCAGCTTTTTCAACAAACTTTATAATTTGACATTCATAGGAAAATCAAAATAATAAAATAATAAGTGATAAAATGTCAAATTATTTTACCTCACACAAAATTAAACTAGCCTAAATATTTACAAAAGTAATAATGTCATAGGCATTGTAAAACACAAGTCTTTATATAACATCTTTTAAAAAATAGATAAAGTATTTGGCATTTAGAGCTAGGCAGAGTTTGAAGACATGACATTTAAAATGCAGACTTTTAAAAATAAAAAATAGTAAGTAGATATCTTTTACAATAAACAATTGAAAATTTGTTTGAAAAAGCTGATGTTAAAAAAATAAAATGTCCAGCTTTAGAGTCTTAGGAAAGATTGTAACATGTTTACATGCCAAAACATTAGTGTTTTACAGACTGTGCAAACCTCAGAAAACTCAAGAAAAAATTATTCAAAATAAATATTTATTTCACTAAAAAGAACGTGCAGATGAAATATTTAAATAAGCAGATGCTCATCACCATTAGCCATTAGGGAAATTCTAATTAAAACCATAATTATATACCATTACATTTGTCAGAATGGATAAAACAGTGGTAAAACCATATGCTGGTAGTGGCACAGAGAAATAATGCTCGTGTATTTTGATGATGAGAATATAAAGTGATATACCTATTCCATAAAACAACTAGAAATTTTATATTAAACTAAACCCAAAATTTCCAGCAATTATATTAATGTTTCCTTAACCCAAAGAAAAGATTTAGCCTACGTTAAATACCCTCTAGGGATGTTTCTACAAGCTTAGTTGGGATAACTAAACCTGTGAACAACCCAGATGTCCTTCGATAGGAAAATGAGTAAAGTAACAGTGATGTATTGGGTGACAGTGACCTCCTTAACAACATAAAGAAAAAAAAATTATCCGTACACACAAGTTGACTCCATGAAACAGTCTCTGAACTTACAGTAGCATTTTCTTCATGTTTTAAAACATGAACAAATTTATTTCTTTTCTGATTTCCATGTACATATTTTTTTAGTTAAATTTGGTCTCTTTAAGAGACACATTTCATTCATTTCGACCAGTAAAATTTAAAAAGAATTAATATTATGCTAAGAAGAGGCATAGCGGTGAATGTTGTTGAATAATATTTGAAGTAGATAATAGAAAAATAATTCTGAATAGCATGGAAGGGTTAAAAGAGGCTCATATGACACACCCACTAACACATAGAATTAACAATATCAATAATCTTTAAGCCTGGGTGTGGACTAGAACTGAAAGGAGAAAACTTAAACCATAGATCTGGGGAACAATGACGCAAGTTAGAGAAGCAAAAGGAAATGTTTCTAGGTTGTGTTAGACAACTTCACATTGTTTAAAGTCATATTTTATAAAATTGTGGGGTTCGTTTTCCATTTCATTTTTTGTATGCTTCAAGTAAGGTAATTTTTTTGATTTGTCCTTATTTTTGAAGTTTTTAAACTATTTTCAGTTTTTTTTGTTATGCACATAACAGTATTCTTTATCTTCAATATTTTGTTTTTCATTTCTACCATTTCATAATTTTATATCTCTTTTTGACTCTCAAGTACTGGGGCTGGAGGAATAGCACAGCAGGTAGAGTACTTGCCTCAAAAGCGCAAGACTCTGGTTTAATTCCCCAGCATCATGTAACCTGGATGGTGGCAAAGGCCTGTGACCTCAGTACTCAGGATGTGGAGCACAAGGATTGTGAGTTTTGGGATCAGTCCGGCTGCATAGTGAATTCAGGGGACTGACCTGGACTATGGAGTGAGACCCAATATTAATTAATAAATAAATAAAAACTATAAATAAATAAATAAATAAATAACTTCAAGTGTCTATATACAATTCGGAAATGCCCGTTTGCCGATGTCTCACGAGTCCTGTGTGTTCATGACATCTTCCCAAATTTAATTCACACCGGCCTTGACGAAATCATCGTCATATGGATCGATGCTATCACAATTCTTGTAAGCATTGTTTTACTCACCATTTTGGTAGATGTGACGCTTGTTTTCTTTTTTCAATGTACTACATTAAAAAATCAAATCACTAACTAATAAAATCATTAAAGTAGTTGAAGAAAATATGAGCAAACCGACATAGGCAAAAGTCATTGGTGTCTCAAACATTGAAGGTATTTACAATCTGTAAATTGAAGTGTGATATATTGTTATTGTATGAAAAAAACTGCTTCAAAGAAGAAAAATCAAGCAATAGCAAACAAATAAGAAACTGGGTAATATGTTTTTATCACAGCAAATGACTAATCTTGTTAAGATAAATCTACCCTCTAATATTCAATATAGACCAGTGAACTCCAAGCAGTGAAGGATAGTAGGATATGTATAAAACACAGGGAAAGGGAACATTCTTATAAAGTTTAAGGCTATAGATATTTTGTTGACTGATAAAGCACATGAGTGTGTTTAGGAGGATGATTATAGATGATAAAAAGAAAAGTTGGGAAATGAGGTCAAAGAAGGATTGTAAAAAGTTTTATTTAAGATTATTAATTTGGGGGATGTCAGCTAATCTGGAATCAGGAGATTCTACAGAAAATAGTTTTAGAAAGATTACGTTTTGTCTTGAATTTAAAGCTGTCAGTGATGTTACCAAATAATAAATTTTGTTGAGATTCTGTTAAGTTGCACAGAGGAGTGAAAGTTTCAATGTAGCCTTCACAGTAAGAAACCTGGTTCTTTCTTTCTAATGACAATCTGGACCTAACCAGACAGTGGCGCAGACGGCTGTGGACAGACACGGTGTAGACCCTAGTCATTCGCTGATGATGGGATATGAGGTCTAATTCTTCAGGAGTTTCTCAGTTAAATAAAATTTATTTATTTGGACATAGGGTAACCAACCTCCTACTCTCTGCTGTGTCATCCCTAGATTTGGTTTTCGTGTAATTTTTAATAAAATTACCTTATAAGTATGTTAAGAAAAATGATAGCTATGTGTGTCCTCTACGTTGCAAGCACTATTTGAGTCACTTATTCATTAGAAATCATGGAGGAGTCACTGAAATAATATTGATAATTTACATTTAAAATATTTACATCATTTCCTTTCATAAGGAAGGCATACGATATTACTTCCAAGGGAAATAGTGGAGAAACTCTCAGACACTAAATAGTCTACAAAACTGTAGGTATTTGTGTTTATAATTAAAAGTTCATCTTTGACTTAGTGTGTTTATATTGTTGCAAAACTTAGCATTTGTGCAATTGACAAGAGGCAAACTTTCTTTGTTTTGTTTTGGGTGGTACTGGAGATTGAACCCAAGCTACTTTGGAGGCTGTTTTTATTTTTACTTTTATTTATTTATGTATTGATGAGTCAAAGTCTTACTAAGTTATTACGTTATTCATGACTCAAATTTACAACTTTTCTGCCGCAACTTACCAGAATTTTGAAATTTATAGGCCTGTGCCATGCCTAGCTGAAGCAAAATTTTTAATTAAAACTTTTTCCAAATAACTTATAATTCAAAACATCTGCTTTAGAAATGTGAAGATTAGAATACCCTATATCAATTATTTTGACACAGTATAGGTTTTATACAATATAGTTATTTTGTGATACTAAATCTTTTAAACACACTATGAATCCAAAAGATTTTTGAATGTTGAAGTCTATGATATGTTATAAAATATAGATAAATAAAATATGTTTACATTATTGTCTTACTTATGAGTTACTTCTGATAACTTTATTGGACATTTAGGAATACATTAATAAAAATAGTCAAAATGCAGTTATCGATTTCATATTGGCAATTAAAAAAAGTCTAAATGAATACATGATTTAATATTCAGGTTGTTGTACAGGCAAAATAAATTTAACTAGATACTTGCAGTTTTGCTAAACTGAGGAGATAAAAAGCAGGATTAGAAGGGACTGAGGAAGAATTTATGAGTTTCAGAGGCTGGATAATAGAGCTTCTGAGACATGAACAATTATCTGAAAGCTGTCCTCAGAGCTCAAACAGAACAAGATGTGTTCAAGTTCCCTATAATAAAATTGGTAAAATCTATTTCATAAATGGGACATTAATCTGGAACTCAGTAATGTCATGCATCAGGAAAGGGGCAAATTAGCCTTAACATAAAAATAAGTCTTACTATTCTAAAGATGCATATTCAAAACTATGAAATGAACAACCTAATTCACACATTACTGCCAAATAAAAGTCAACTCTTTAAAAAAATTAAAGTAGAAGAAGCAGTCACAGAGTATAAAATTTGAAAAAACCCTCTATATGTACATACACAATGATATACTCTATTGTCACAAATAATCCTAAAAACAGCAGCATTGTAAATTGTGAAACTTGTTTAATAGGATAGAATATAATGAGGATATATTATGACCAACAATTCTCAGTAAAATAACCCAACTATTGTAATAAATACTGAGGAAAACAAAACAAAAAGTAATAATAAGAGAAGCAAATAAGCATGCAGCAAGTCGTTGTGGCCCAGAAGTGGAGTACATGGGAAGGTGGACTCAGCTGTTCTGCACTAAAGCTGAAAGGAGTAATGTCCTTCCTGATTCTTGAGCTGTTAAAAAAAATTCTTTAGATACTCAGAAAAAAATTACGAGCAGTAACATTTTGTTATATTGGAACAGCTGCATTGTTCTCTATAATGCAAATGAAAGTGCCAACAATTCTTCCCCAAATCTTCAATCTTTTCGGCCACCTAATTGTGTTTTCCAAATGAGAAAGCGAGCTTTCATCCATAGGCGATCCATTGGTTTGATTATTAACTACCTCATCAAGGTCTTTTGACTTTTTGCTACCTTCGTATAGTATTGTTGTACTTAAAGTAAAAACAGTAATTGTAATTACCACTTTCTTTAATTTTCCTAGATAAAAGTACTGTCTTTCAAAAAATAATAGGATCTGGATGGAGGACTAGCTCATCACTTAAAGAACTTGCCCAGAAAACCCTAAGTACCTGGGTTTGATCCCTCAGCATCACATGAACTGGGCCTGGTGACACATGCCTGTGATCCCAGCCCTTGGAAAGCTGAGGCAGAAGGATTGCTTTGAATCTAGAAACAGCCTGAACTACAGAGTGAGACCCTGTATCAAAAAGAAAATAATAAAACATGAAGCCATGATCACCATAGTTCCTTGAAACACAAGGAATATTTATTTTCTGAAATTCTGCTTTATTATTTGAAAATCGTAGTTTGAACAATATAGAGCATAAAGAGCTCAGCAATGGCATAAAAATATACAAATCAAACATTATATTATACAATAATCAAAAAGGCCAAATGAGTCTCAGACCGCAATACATTAAGGGGTACTTCATTCAGGATTTTAAATATAGTATTATACAAGGATTTTTGGCTTTCTTCTTGCCTAGTTTGTGTGTATATATATATATATATATATATATATATATATATATAACATTTTTGTAAATATATGCATTCCAAACTCGGTAAGAACCAAGGGGCTTGAGGGATTAATGAGAGTCTCTGCCCACCCCCCCCTTTCAGAGGTTCACACCTTTCCTGTCTGACCTTTGCCTTGATTTCTTTCCATGCCAATCATATTTGACATTTTCTGCTATTATTCTTGTGCACCTCATAAGAGGAAAACCATATACAGTCAGTCTTTTGCACTTGCTGCACTTCACTGAGCATCATTGACTCTAGGTGGCCCCATTTTAGTTCAAATGCTTCATATCTGTCTTTGTTTATGGCTGCACAGTATTCCACTGTATACGCTAGCATGTGGAATAGGGAGCTCCACTCCACTGTGGTGGGAATGCAAGCTGGTGCAACCATTATGAAGAGCAGTCTGGACGTTCATTAGAAAGCTGAGAATGGAAATTCCATTTTATCCAGCTACTGTCCTACTGGGAATGTTCTCAAAAGAAATAAAGCCACTGTATAAAAAAGACATGCATATCCTTGTTTATAGCAGCACTTTTCATAAGAGCCAAATCTTGGAAGCATGAATAACGTTTGTATGAATAAATATTATTTAATCTCAAGGTCAATACCAATGTCTTTATGTGAGTACTTGACTTCCCGTTTATTGTATTTGTAACTGTGAATCTTTGTCTTGCTATTTTAATGATTGCTTCAGAATACAGCGTATACCTTCAGGGGCTGGAGGAATGGCTCAGCGGTTAAAGTGCTTGAACAAGCGCTAAGCCCGAGTTCGATTCCCCAGCAACACATAAGCTGGGCGTGGCGCACGCCTATAATCCCAGCACTGGGGAGGCTGAGACAGGAGGACTGCTGTGAGTCCAAGGCCAGCCTGGGCTCTGAAATGTATTCAGAACCAGCCTGGACCACAGAGTGAGACCCTGTCTCAAAAAAAGTACATATCTTCAATTTATCACAGAAAAAAATAATTAACAAAACTATACCTTTATCTATACCTACTTTATTTTTTAAAAGTATATTCTTTTTTCAGGCTTGCCTGGAACTCATGACAATCCTCTTGTGTCAGGCTCTACAGTACCAGGATTTTAGACATAAGCAACCATGTCTCGTTTATACGAGGCTGGGGAATCAAAGCTTAGGCCTTGTGCTTGTCAGACAATTGCTTTAACCATAAGGTACACCACCAGACGGCACCCTTAGTTTTCAATGGCTGCTTAGGTGTCTTAATCAAAGACTTGTGTCTAATTAATATATGAGGACCACAGCAAGTGAGATGTCAACAGGCCTCAGCTTTCCATTAACACATATGACACTCTTATTGGTGTCAGGAAAATTTTATTATGTAAGAAGTTGTCTGCATAATTTTCCTTAAATGATCTCATCTTTGTATTTGAATTTTGCTGAAATTTCTGAAAAATTGCATCTATTATGTTCCCAGGATGCTTTTTCATTCCACTAATGCGATATGTATATCAACTTTAATATCACCATATGTTTTTAGTAAAGAGGTAGTCTTTTCTTTATATGACATTAATTAAAAGTTGTATAGTCAGTCCTTAGATGCCTTCTATAAAGTACATATTGTTGTCAATGAATTTTAGCTTCTTTTCAATCCTGATAAACTAAGAGTCTCCTGAATAACTAGCATCTAACTATTTTCTTTGGCAGTCATCCCCAAATTCATCTTTCTCCAATTCCATTCACATGATACTATTAGCATCAGGAAGATTTTAGTCCACACACTCAATACTATTCTTCAAAATCTCTTCAGCTAAATGTCTCATAAAATTCTGGTTTCCACTCAACTGCAGCACACAAATGTTATAAACCATTTGAAACTATATAAAAACTTTATTATACATTTAGGTAAGATAGTGTCCTTTTTTTGAGTTTTACTAGAAATGCCTTTAAAAATGCATGTTTTTGTCAACAGACTACTAAAGAAATCAGTCCAATATCTATTTAAATACCATAATATTCATTTTTTCTGTGAAATAACTACTGGAGCTATTAGCATTTTTAACCTCTATTCTAAATATTCTAAAATTAACATGAATCTTCTTCCTATATTGTTCATCAGTGTTAAGTCTGTGTGTGCCTACCATCTAATTCCATAATTATCGTCAGACTTCTAGTCAGTTGCTGGAAATTTACACTTCCTGGTAGCAAAATGTGTCTCTATTACTGTTGGTTAATGTCCACAATCTTATTAATTCAAAATTACACAAATGTATTATTACGTATATGTCTGTGGATCAGACACTGTGGCTCACATTGTAATAAATTTGTGTTCTGATGAGCTTTATCCTTCTATGGAGTCTCAAGGAATGAATAATTTTCCTTGCCCCTTCCATATTCTTTTGTTTAGCACCAATCTTCAAAGCCAGAATTTCTAACTATGATATACACACAATTTTTATGTCTACATAGTGTGGTTATTACTATATTACACTATTACTAAAAGCTATAATTTTCATATAGCATGGTATAAGGGAAGGAATAAACAAATTTGATAAATATTAATGAATTCCTTATTTCAAACAACCAACATTTTTCTTCTCTAAAATTTTTTAAAAGTCCTGGAAATAAAAATGGTAATATGTGCTAGGAAGTTTGTATTAAATTGTCCTATATAGAGGAGACAAGGCTTGAGAGTTATTAGAAAGACTTAAAGAAGCTAATTGCACCCCTGACTTCAAAAACCATAGTACAAAAAAGTTGGGATTTTTATTGACCTCCTGACACCTAATAAGATGTCCAACAGCATGATGGTTTTGTACTGTCAGTGCAGCTTAAATATAAACTGTCAAAGATGAGACACTTCCTTGTCCATTTGAGCTAGTAACCCTGCAGTTGTAGAGGAGTGAGTGACGTACAAGAGTTTTTCTGTGATATCTTACAATTCACTCTTTCCATTGTGCATTCATCAAAACTTCATGGAAGCCTGCCTGGAATCAAGTCTGAAGTTGCATGTTACTTGAAACAGTATGTTTATAACGAGAATTATAAGCTAGGAATTAATGAGAATTTTTTTCATGCTTGATAAAAATATGTATTTAATAAAGTAAAATTAATGAAGGAAATGAAGCACACAAAGAAATCTAACACAGGTCTTTTTTTAACAGAGGTGCTTGGATGGGATTCAGGTAAGTTCTTTCTTTAAGCCTCAAGTTTCACATGAATAATTTGGAGCAGATGCTTATTGTTCTAAGGAGAAATTTCATTAACCTTCATCAGATTCTAAACTCTGCACAGACACAACAGTTTTAAAATGTATGCAAGTAAGTGCATGACCTTAATATAGGATTTGTATTGTGGTGTCTATAATTAGGTACTGCCATTGGTACTTTGAAGGTTTTAAATACAAAATATTATGTTCTGCTGATTATTTGCAGATATCTAAAATCTGTTTATGCAGAAGGAGGCTGGGAATAAGGATGATATTTATGAATATCATATATTAATCTTAAAACATATTTGAAGTTAAAGTATACCAATCAAAAAACTCCTAAAGATAAAATCTTCAATAGAACATGGTAAAAGTATTTAGTATTTCTAGACTGTTTATAACATCTTTCTATAACGATAGAGACCATGTAGTAAGAAAAAAATGGAAAAGTATGTTTCTTGGCAGAGTGGGAGAAAGTCTAGAAACAGAAACACACATAAAGTGACATTAGATATGAAATTCAGGGTAAAATTTCAAATTTTCAAGAAAGAAAGGAGTCATCAATAAAGGGCCATTGTGTTTGCATCTATAAAATAATAAGTTTTCATTAAATACAAATTTATTTATATGGAAAGATATTATTCCATTTATATTTGTAAATGTCAAAAATAAATTAACAAAGGTTTTACAAGAGAACACATTAGAAGATCTTCCTTGCCCAATGAATCTTCTTGTGACTTCTTAATAAAAAAAGAACATATATTATAAATATAGAAGAAAACTAAGAAAAAAAAAGGAAACCTTGCTGGTGCCTTGACCAATTTGCTGTCTGGTCATAAAATGTTCGTCAAGTTTTCATTTGTGATGTTACCTTCTCATTTTTCAGTCTCATACCAGCTTATACAAATTTATTGTGGAAATCTAAGACTTCTCTGGAACAATTCGTAGCCTCTATTGAAATTAATCTCAATCTCCCAAATCAATTTCTTGTCCTCAACTTATACTAAATAGCACTGATGCATTCCCCACTACAAGATGGGATATATTATTCTGAGGGTTCCATAGCTCTATACTTCACGATATTCCTATTCTCCATATCAGTTTTTTTCAAAGTTTTTTCTCGGTTCATTCCATTGCTTGTGATGCTAGAACTTATAATAAATACAAGTAGAACTTATCCTTATATAATTTGTTCAGTCCATCAAATCTTAAAATTTAAAAAGCTTCTATAGCCTGACTAGCTACAAACACACTTCTCAAGTTATGAATGATTCCATCTCCTTCAGATTATCACTTGCGATGCCTTGTTTATCTTGGTTTTTATGTTTCACAATTATTTTAAGATGAACATGCTTCAAGCAGAAGTACTTGTTCAGTTCATGCTCTGCCAAGGGAAATCACCACTACTAATGCCTGGAGTTTTCTTTTAAAAATGATTTTTACTTATTAGACTTCGTTTAACATAATCAGATCTACTTCATGACTTATTGGTGTTTCTAACCATTTAGATTCTCCGACAAAATAATTCTAGCCCAAGCCACACATAAGTCTATTGAATTAATAGAATAATTTTATGTGTATTGTCACACACGCATTCAGTAAAAGGCACTTGTAGAAGCAGAGTGACTCTCTCAAGGCTTATATTATGTGTTAGCAAATATTCTGGTTCCACTTGGAACTAAAGTAATATACACACTTCTTATCATTTCCTGTAAGTAACATGTGCACTAACTTATATCGGTATTTCTACCTCAAAACATTTTTTTCTCTTAAGTAGATAAGAAAAGACATGTGTTATTTCCTAACTATGTCTCTGATAAATAGGTTTGAAATCTGAAAATTTAATAATGAAGTGATACAATTATTAAAATTTTATTATCACCAACTCATACAATTCTGAGCTCAAGTCTCAGTAAGTACTACCTATAGAGTCCCTACCAAAAGCAACCAAATAAAATCGAGAATTATGCGACGATACTACTATGCCTTACATTAAAATTTAAGCTTAACAAATAAAATAAACCTTATAGCAATAGGTTTCTAAATCCTGTAAATGCTCATCTAGAACTTGTAAAATTATTTTATTGTTTTAACATGTGTCAACTAAATGTGAGAATTGCAGTTTGTACTCCTAAAATTTTAGAGTCTATGAAGATCATGAAGTTTGGGGTTTTACTGTTCTGAACTTCAATCGGGGCCAAAATGAAAATCTCTTGAGAATATCATATTAGACTCATGTGTCTGAATCAATTTCTAATCAAAAGCATTATTGTATTTTCACATTGTTTCTATATTTACTTATAAAAACATTAATTGGTGTTTACAGTTTTAGTAAACAACAACAAAATGTCAAAACAACTGACATTTCACCCAGTAGTGAATATGAAAATATACATTAACAATAATGTAGGCACCCCCACTGTAAAAACATGTTGTTTGGTGAGAATATTTAAATGATTTATCTGGTCATGGAGGCACTTGCTTGTAGGCCCTGTGTCTCTAGAGTCTGTAGTGTGAGAAGTATGTGAGCCCACAGATCTAAGACCAGTCTTGCAGAAAAAGTGAATATCATCTCAAAGTAATGTGAATAAATAAAGAAAATAAATAAAGAAAACAAGCAAATCAGGTAGAAGACTGTAGCCTAAAGTCTCAGTGAGTATAAATGCCTGTTTCTAAAATGATGTTTCCAGAGATTAGCCTTTATGACAAAGGATAACAGGAAAAAAAAAGCTACTTTTCTACTGAGTTGTTATAGTATTTTTAGTTAAATCAGTTACTTTAGACAGTCAAAAGAATTTTCTAACCAACAATTTGTACATTTTAGTAAAATTGTACCAAAAAAACCCTGTATTTGTGAAGCGTGGTATTTTATACCTATAATCCCAGTCCTAGGGAGATGGAGCAGGAGAATTTGCATGAGTCTGAGGCCAGGCTGGGCTACATAGTGAGTTCAGGATCAGCCTGAACAATAGAGCAACACTATCTCAAAAAACAAATTGAGCTAGTCCAAACAAACCAAACCAAAATAAAAACCCTTACTTAGTAGCAGACAAGTCACAGGCACTACAGGATGGATTTAACAAAACTAGCAAAGTGGAATGCCAGAGACTTGGTATGAGACACACAAAACAAATGATTAGCCATGGAATTTGACTGGAATATCACTTCCTTACCAAACCTGAAGTTGTGATCAAAATATTTGAGAGAAACAAACCTGTGTTGGCTATGCCTTGTCATTAAAGTGAAACATTTTACAGTGAAAACATTACAAATATTTCAATAACATGAATATGTATCGTCTGGTTAATACAGAGTAGATAGAAGAAATATAAATGAAAATCTAAAGACTAAGGACTTCAGAGGATAAAGTATCGTATTACATAAATTATAAGATTCCCCATTAAAGTTGAATGTCAGCTTCACAGAATACATTTAAATAAGAAAGTGCTCTAATTATTGTACAGAATGTTTTAATTTTATTAGTTGTTAAACACTTAAATTTATCTGCACATCTTCAAGAATTTCCTGCTAAATCATGAAGCCTTTTTCACAGGATAACCTATCTCACATGCATCTACTTTGTAATTAAAAATAACACCATTCATTCAACTTTATCAGACTTAATGTGGTTTAACACTGGAGTTAAGCCAATAACATGACTTATTTTATCTTATTGAAATTTATTGTTTGAAACTTATTGAGAAACAAGGATGAAAATAAATGTAGTTGTAGTAAAAATAATAAGGAAACAGGTGTGTTTATAACTTCCGATGTGCGAGGGTGACTGGAAGCAAACTAAATGAAAACTCTTAAGTTTTTAAGGAAATTATTATGCCAACTGACCTTAAATGAACTGTAGGAGCCTGAAGTGAAGATCCTGTAAAATGGGAGGCAGTCTGCAAATTTACCGCAAAGAAGGAGACTTTTAAAGTTGTGATATTCCACCAAAAACATCAGCCGAAAATACCAGCTCAGATGTGATCCCACAGGATTTCGAGATAACGAAGAAATTGGTAATTGGGAGCCATTTGGTAATCTTTAGTTGTTCCAGGGAATAGAATTTTGGTTTATTTTTGACTTTTCTTTAACTCCCAGCAGCGTTGATTTTATTTTGATCCCACTGCTTAATGCCACTCACGAAAGAGAACTTCCAAACTGGAATCAGAAAATGGCAAGAATGAGATGTGCTTGAATTACCAAAAAGCTTGGAAATTTTTACTGCAACTATTATTTTAATTTAAACATTCATCATGTGATTGGTTGGCATGTAATGTTCCACAAGCCCCTTTATTTTTGTATTACTTGTGCTAAGTGGTATGGGATACATAATTTGGTTACTACTTGTTCTGATTATATGTGGAACCACGCACTGAAAATGAAACTTCTGAATTTTTTAGTCCCCTGTTCCCCATACTTTCAACTTGAAGAGTAGTGATTTTTCAGAATGGAGAATATTTCAGACAGTAGCAGATATATGCGCCTCCACAGTTTTTCTATTCATTTTTCATTTACATTCCTGCCTCAAAGAGAATACCCATCGGCATCATTCCTCCCTTAGCAAAAACGTATATACCCTTATTTCCCGAAAATTTAAATGCATAGTACAGTCAGTAGAATGTCAGTAAGTTTTATAAATACATACTTAAAACAGTTTTTTAACTCAACAACAGATTAATATTATAATATTCATTTATATAAGCCCTTTGTCCACTTTTCCAAAAGCACTGAAATTGAGTGGAAAGGTATAGTAAGCAATTTTTAACCCTACAAAAATAATATAAAGTTAAAATAAAATAAAACCTTCTGTATGTTTAACAAAGAAAACTGTCAATTTTTTGTATCATGTATAATGTTATTTTTTATTCTTTGCTATTATTTCTCTAAATCTCACATAACACCCACATCTTGTAATTTTACTTACCTAACTGGGAATAAAGTATGGACAAATTTATAGGCAATTTTTATTTCTGAAATGTGCAGGACCACCATGTATATAACCCTCTCTTTCACAAAATAAAAATAAGATTTTAAGTAAATTATCTCCAGGTGTTCTTGTTCTCATCCATCTGCTTGCCAATGCAAAAAGATATTCCACAAAATGATTGTATTTAACAGTTTAATATCATGGATACGTTGACACAGTAATTTATCTCATAAACATGAATAAGAAAATATTACATAGGTCGTGAATTTTCTGACAGTTTAGCAGAATAAGAAAAATTATATTTAGAAAAAAGATTTTCTTCACAGTCATACAATGTAATCCAACTTTTAAGCTTCTTACATAATCCCAGGGGCTTGCTAATTTTTTTTGAGCTTATTCCTAAAATGATACATAAAATTCTACCAAGAAAAGTTATAATGAGTGCACCCTTTGAGATCCTATTTGTTAAAGTTTTGTTAGATGTAAAAACATGAACTTTATGAACTCAATTTTACCTAAATACATTAATCATAAAGAAAAAAGTCAAGGAGAATAATCAAAATTTGGCATAGACTAACTGCTATTCATAATTGAACCTGATCCACCTGATTTAGAAACCACACTTGGGTAAATGTTATATATTTTTTGAAAATTTCTTTCTGACTATACATTATTTTATAAGAATTTATATATAATATATACAAATAAATTCATACACATTCATGTAGATATGTGCAATGAACCCCAGAAAATAATGAAGGTTTTTTTCTTAAATTTTATGTGCAAATTTTTAAAAAATAGAATTATGAAAAGTGGCATTACTATAAAAACCATGACGTAGCTAATCTAACATCCAAAGATAATCAAGAGGAGAGACATTTTTGTTGACATTGTATTAATAATGAAGTCACAAATCAATAAGGAAATTACAGAATAATATGAATTTTATATTTTTATTATTTATTACAAAGAAGCTACCATAGCGTAAAAGATGGCTGAAGACAAAATCAGAATGATTTCTAGAACCTGAGATGAGAAAGAGCTTGGGGGACAGGAGAAACGGCTCTGAGTTAAAAGTGCTTGCTGGGCAAGCGCTAAATAATCACTGAGTGCCTGAGTTCTGTTCCCCAACACCACATACACTGGGCTTGGTGGCGCACTCCTGTAATCCCAGAACTCAGGAGGTTGAGATAGGAGGATTTCTATGGAAAAAAAAAAAAATACTAGGTAGGCCAGTGCATTTGACATCAAGAACTCACACTATTAAATGAAAATCTAACAGGCTTATCTAAACTAAGCGTTGAGTTTTGTCTCTAGTAATCTATTTCTAGATGAAATTTATCGCTAGATCTAGATTTTTCTAAGTACAAAGAAAACACATGTTTATGGCCAAAGGAAAGGGGGAATGAAAAAAATTACAATAGACCCATAATAAGACTAACAGCTACTGATGGCATGCATAATTTCTACAAAAGAAACTAAAATATTTCAACTCATTTTCACCAGTGTTTTATTCTACTACTGCATCGAAACAGTATTATTTGCATTTACCTGCTTGTGTAAATTGAACATATGCACTTACTAACTCCGCGTTAGTAAATACAGTTGAGTTTATTTACTTCCTTGACAGTTTCACTGTTGAAGAAGACATGAGAAATAATTTTACAAAGGGCTGAATGATATAGGGAATTTTATGAGATAGTTGTTATTAAATACTGTTTAAATGAAAAGTGGCAAGAGTGTCCTACAATGGACTGAATGCTAAAATGACTAGCAATGGAAAAAAGCTTCCAGTATCAGCTGAATGTTTATGACTCTTTTCCTTGGCATTTTGCCATTACATGAAAGTTTTAGAAGCCTTAAATATTACCTGGAGTGGTCCATATTCTCACTTCCTCTAGGAAGTAACGGTAAAAGTGGTCTTTTACTTGGGAGATTTTTTTTAGCCTTTATTAATTTTAACCTTCTCTGCAGAAACAACGTTTGTAACAACAAATGGCTTTCAATACAAATTAATGAAAAATGAGGGCTTAAAAATAGCAATAACAGTAACATGATGAGGTATCTAGCTTAAAAGAAATACATATATTTAGGTAAGCAAGAATAATGTTTTTACATTTCCATGTTATAGTATGCGTATAACTTTTAAAAACATATACTGTAATGGAAACAAGAATTTATTATATAAAAATCTTATATTCCACCAAGAATGTGTAAATATTATGTATATCTGAGGATGAGTAAATAAATAGTGTTATATTAAAGATAGTTTAAAACTCTTAGACTCACGTGTTTATGATTATTTTTGTAAAAATTAATACATAAGTAAATGATATTACAGGAAATAAATGATTCAGTATATGGATACATGTACATTTTTAACTATTACCATTTGAAATATTGTACACTAAGTCTTTCCAATGTTTGGAGAAAACCATTGTGTCTACATGCTCTGCCGTCACAGTTTTCTCAACAACAAATTTAACAGAACATCATGAGAATATTCCAAAGTAAGGTTTAAAAAATAAAGGTCATGGAATATAAAACTACTAGAAGAAAATCTAGGGGCAGATCTTCAGAACACTGTAATTGGCAGGAATTATTTCAGACTACAAAAGTACAGAGAAACAATAGCAAAAATGAATCACATTAAAGTAAAAAGCTCTGCATGCCAATTAAAATCATTACCAGAGTGAAGAAAAGTAAAGAAATGAAGAAGGAAGGAACTATACACAAACTATCTCACAAAATACTGATATTTATAACATATCGATATTTTCTCCTGTGAAACTGCAATAAATATATATTTTCTATATAATATGTGTATATATATATATATATATATATATATATATATATATATATATAAGAGAGAGAGAGAAAGTCCTCAATCTGTGACCATATTATATAAGACCACACAGAAAAAAAAGGTATCTTTTTGTAGATTGTTAAGAAATTTTTTTTCTGATTTAAGCTGCACAGAATATTTAGGTCATGAGACCTAAATAAGATTAAAAAGATTTGTGTTTTTCCAAGTTTTATCTTTGATATAGGCATGCATCTTTTCTTATGTTGTATCATCAAAATGTGTCTGACTGCAGATGCATACCTCAAAGGTATATATTGTACAGGAAAATGCTAAAATATTTTTTTATAAACTTTAATATAATTTCAAATGTTTCCTGGTATTCCATAGAGGATAACTAACCCCAACCCAGTCTCGGTATTTTTGTCTCACAGTTCAGAATCACAAGATTATTAATAGACTAAAATTTAATCACAGGAATATCGAACTGTTTCTTCTATCAAAGCTTAGAACTACAGTGCCAAGGGCCTATTCACAACAGTTCATTATACCTAGTGCATTACATCTATTTATCAAATAAAAAATAGCAAAATATAAAGAGAAAAGAAATTCAAAGAAACACAACCAGTATCACAAGTAAGTTCAGTTATGGCTGAGATATTTCACTGTCAGCTGCTGGCGTCCACACACAGGAGAAAGCCTGGCCAGAACCTTAGACCGAGGTAAGCAAGGAAAGAAGAGAAATGGAAACTGACTGCAGCTGGCAGCCCCAGCCTCTAGAAATGATCCTGCAGGTAGTGCATACCACAAATGCTATGCCAGTTTCCATAGAGGTGTCCTCTTGGGGTCTAGATCAGAAGCAGTGCTCCACAGCAATAACAGGCAATGACTTAAACAGAAGCCATGGAGGGGAGGGGGGGAGGAGGCCAAGACTGAACTATTTAGAGCAAACGAAATTTCAGAAGAGTTCATCAAGTTTTGAGGGGTTGCTTCTACACAGTACCTAGGAAGAAATTCTCACAAGAGACAGTTCGCAGAGAGGAGAGAAAGGCTACTAATCCGGAGAATGGCTCAGGTATAGTGGGAGCACTTCCGAGTGTGGAGAGCCCCACCTTCAGGGGATGGAAGACAGGACAGGTGAAAATGCTTTGCTGAAGCGGGGTGGGGGTGGGGTGGCGACTATGAGACCTCAGAGGCTCTCAGGGTGTTAGATCTGCCCTCACTCCCTACTCCCAGCACAGAACTCAGGAATTTTGGCTTCCCCACAGACCTTCGTACTCATTCTAAGAATGAGTCCTCTTGGCTAGGACTTTAACTTGAAGACCCTCAACAACAGAAACACGAGAAAAAGACAAGGCAATAAGACACATATAAAAATTCTTGAGACTTCCGGAACTAATGTCATGGGCCCTGAAATAGTGGAACTCATAGAGAAGGAAGTTAAAAACCAAAAAAAGTGAAACAACCAGTTCAGAGAAGATATTCTCAAAGAAATGCAAGAATTGATCAGAGGCTGACTAAACAAATGGTGGTGCTAATGGAGACAAAGCTCACTGAGCATAACGAAGCCACAAATTTAATTTGGTTGAGGTAAATAAGGAAATGCAAGATATGAATAAACCTACTAATAGAAAAGTGGAAATCTAAAAAAAAAATCTAGCTAAAATTCAGGATATGGAAAACGTATTTGAAAGCAGGGGAAGTTGATTGGAACATTGTGAGGATAGAATTTTAGACCTTGAAGACAAAGGTGAGGAAGCAAATGCTAACATTAGGCACAACTGCAAAATTCAAAATGAGAAAAGTAGCTGGATACAACAGCTGATGGACAATTCAAAGAGAACCAACCTCAGAATTATGGGTGCTGGAGAAAGAGCAGAAGACAGCACTGAGGGTATGAAGAATTTACTCACTGAAATAATGCAAGACAATTTCCCAAATCTAAAACAAGAAATTAATTTTCAGGTACAAGAAGTTTATAGAAGGCAAAATAGCCTCAGCCAACAATGAGACTCATCACAACGTAGCATAATCAAAACTTCGGAAATACAGCATAATGACAGAATATTAAAAATACCAGGAGGAAAACAGACATTATTCTACCAACACAAACCTCTTTGAATAACTGCAGATTTCTCAATGAAAACTTTACAGGCCAGATATATAACCATTAGCCCAGCATTAGAGAAAAATACTTGAAGGAATCTTTGAGAGAGGTAGAAAGACAAACAACAACAAAACATGCAGGAAAGGAAATAGTTAAAGAGAAAGTGTAACAAAAAAATAGAACTATTTTTGAATTATTTGATTGGTATCCTTCTAAGTCAGACCAGGAATTTTAAACATTTGCCATTAGTGCATTGAGTGCTGCATAAAAATTCTGATTTCCACAGAACAACACATGGATGGTGTTGGTAGACAACATTTATATGAAAGAATGAAAAAGAAATGTTGGAGACTAATATAGCCATGTTCATGTTGTTGGGACACAATACACAGCACCTTAAAGGCAGAAATACATATTTTAGCTCATAATTTCAGAAAGTCTCAATCCACTTGTGGGCTGGTTGCAGTAATGGAAGGACCTGGGAAAGTCCTTGTCACCTCGACAAGATACATATGTGCACAAAATGCTCAACTTCATTGTAAACCTTAAATTTTGCGCTTATACATATCAATAAAATGGGAAAAAAAACTTAATAGGACCAAAGCTTCTCAAGGATGTCAGTTCTGCAAGAAGCTCTGGCATATATTTTCCTCTTTTACATTAAAGCATGCTCTACAATATTCATTTCACAGAAAAAAATATTTTGTCTTTCCATCTGTGAGTAGATAAACAGTGAGATCTTGCTACTTGCTGAGATGTCTTCAAAACATCTTTTGTATAGTCCTGATTCCAAGTACTTGACTTTTTAATGCCAATCTCTTTAACTAACTTGCTTTCTTTTGCCCCAATTTAGAGTCCCTTTCAGTCTGGCAAATTTTTTACATGTTTTTCCCCCCTCTGGTGTTTTCTCTCGCTTCTCAGTGGAAAGCCACCTAAAATTCACAAGCAGTACCCACAGACAACCAGAACATTGTGCTGCTTTGGAATTTCTTCCACCAGATTAAACAATCCAGCACCTTTAACCTCAGTTTCAGATAATGTTTTAGAAAAGAGAAAAATGATAACACATTTTTCACCAAAGCATTGCACATATGGTTTCTAGACCAGTCGCCAGTAGAGTTCTCCTTACCATCTGAGGCTCCATGATCTTGGCCTTTACAATCCACTCTTTTATCAGCATTCTAGTCTCCTGAGCTCTGATAAAAAATCTCCCATCAGCATTTGCTCACAGCATTCTAAGGCTTTCATAGACATCATATTCAAAACTTTCCAAAGTCATTCAATAAACCACATCACTGGATATATTAACAGACGTGACTCTACTACCCAGGTACTAGTTTCTTACTTTCTTAGTTACGTATTTCTATTGCTGTGACAGAATACACAACATTCACACATTTGTAACTTAAGACAGGAAAGTCTTTTTCGTTTTAGTTTTTTAATAATATCACTGAGGCCTAGCAGGCCTCATGTTCATGGCATACTAGGTCTAGAAGCCAACTGAACAAAGAAGGGCTGAGCTATCATTTATCCTTGCATGTGACGTTCCAGTGACATCTGCTTCTTTGAGGTAAAGCTTCAAGATTCTACTCCTACTGACAGGCCACACCTGTTAACAACACGTGGTTCCATAAATTATTCCATAACAGTCAGATACATGAGACTTTTGGAGGGGACCTTTGAGAAGGAAACCATAACACCACCCTTATAAGAACTTCTCTAAGAAAATCAAATTTAAATGTTAATGGAAGATTGAACGAAGACTAGAAAAGTGTAAATACTCAGTACAAAACGAAAGCGATTTTATGAGTTTGAGGGGAGGGAATATGAGTCACAGAAAAATGTGTATCATAAAACAGAGCGATACATGGATGAATATATTCATTTGTGAAGAAAATAGAAATTTTAAATAATTTATTACATCCTCACTACAAATATTTCCTTATCAAAAACATTAGGTTGCTAATATTAATGTAAAGCAAAAGAATAGAACTTTGTCAATTATTAATATTGTAGTTAAACATAGAAGTATGTAATTTATTGAAACAATATACATTTATGTAATCGTCATACAATGATATTCACAGTTGAATATTGAATACACAGTATTGGTGCTCTCTCTGAATTTATTGATTATGGCATGAGGAATTCTTTCCTGCACTTAATCATCAACATCTGAATTCCTATTACCTTGAATTTAAATCATATAAGTTAATCTATTAAGGGGAAACCAATTGAACAAGGAAGAGCAAAATTAGAACATATTCTTCAAGGTCATGTTCTGATGACCCGCCTATTCAGGGTTAAAGCCCCATGTTTTGGCCTAAGACTCAGTGTTCCTGGCCCTATTTTTATTTCAACAATAAAAATATATGTAGAAAACAAGTAAGTTAAAATGAATATGTATACATAATTCAAAAGAGGAAATGTTAAAAAAACTCAAATTCAAAAATGCATTTAAAAACATGTCATTAATGATGTTTATAGTAAATACTTTTATATTATTAATAAACTGGAGAATTTCAAGTTTTAGTATTCTTTATGAATATATAGTTTGAGAATTATAAGAAATTAATCTCTTATATTAAAAGCTAAGAAATAGCACAATTAAGGCTTTAGACAAAGAGCTTCACTTTTCAAATTTTCTCATGAAGTCAGAATAGAACCTCAAGGAAGGATGGCTGTCAATTTAGTCCTTCAGTAAGTAAACATTTCTTGCTGATCCTGAATTTAAATATTATTATATCAATTGCCTTATGAATTCCTACATGAACTGCATGTTCTCTGCTACAATACAAGAGCTATTAATAGTATCCACATCCCAAAAGCACAAATGTTCCACTGAGTAAGCAGTTTCTTTCTTGTAATTTATGTTTACACTGTCGGAGCTATTATAATATTATACCAGAGGAACAGGAGGCACCAGAGAGACGACTATTCCAACTTTCCCTTACTGTACACATCCAGCTCTAAGCCCTCAGCAAGGCCATGTAACTTGCCAGAGGTGACATTAACAACAGTTAGTTCTTGAGCTTGAGTCGAGGTCCTGTGTTCCCAGTGTCATGCCAGAGGTCTCCTGCCAAAAGTTTCTTAATAAATGTTCCCGCCTCTAGTCATGGCTGTCACATATCCATTCTCTACACTGCTGCCAGAGTGACCCTTCATAAATACAAACCTGACCGGCTTATTTCCTTGCCCCAAAGCCTTTAATCAGCCCTATCATTCACAGGATGAAATTCAAGTTTCTTAGAATTGGCTTCAGGATTCAGACACCTGTTTTATTTTCTAGTTTCTTTTCTCACTAATTCTTTGAACTTAGAGCTGGAGTTGTTTGTATACATTTTGCAAAAGCATCATATATTCTGTGTCCAGAAATCATTTTAACTTCCCTAAGGGGGGAATCAAAAACAAAAACAAAACAAAGCAAAAATTTTTATTTGACATTTTTTTCTCACAAATTCACTCAACATTTCTGATGCTAACTATATGAATTTATGAAGTTATTTTACTACAAACACAAACCGCTGTCCTATAAATTCTTCAAAGGACACTAGACAGGTGTCTTCTCATTTAAATCACTTTTATTATTACATACACAGAGATAACATCACGTGTTTCAGGTTGTGGCTTCAGAAAGACTAGACTGATCACTCTTCTTCTGTCAGTTTTAAGTATCAAGTTATATTTCTAATCAATTGAGACATTGATGCCTTCCATGGCACATTCTTAGGTTAATAATGGTTCAGAGTGTTTTGTTTTGATTTGTTTTTAACTGACAAAATGTTACTCTAACGTGCAATCTGACCTGAATTCACTATGTTGTCCCCACCGACCTAGACCTCTCAGCAATCTTCCTCAGTCTCCTGAATGTTAGATAACAGGTGTTCACCACCATGCCCAATGGTGTTAGGGGTTTTAACCCTGAGCCTATCTCATGCTAAGCAAGCACTCTTACTAATGAGTTATGTCCCCCCACCCAAACCCTAGGGTTCATTTTATTTAAATGTATTAGTTTAGTAACAATATGCCTCAAAGTATACAGATGAAGAGCTGGAAGACATACATAAGACAGAGATGTGGCAAATGGCACAGAGATATCCAGTTTTGCAGGGTTTCTGCTCCAGTGACCTCCACAAGCTCAGCTATCTGGACGCTTTTGGGTATTTTATCCACATATGTATCCTGTCAGCACTACAATCCCACACCCTTCCCATTTTTGGCTCTCCCACACCGTCCCCACCCACCACCTGCCGCTGTCCTGCTCATTTGGTTCTGTAGAATGCTTGTATTCTGGATTTCTCATTTTAAAGAAACCATGTGATATTTAACATTTAGTGTTTGGCTCACTTCACGACGGATGACGGTCTTCGATTGTGACCATTTGACTACAAAGCCCAAAATCTTCAGGCTTCACGGAAGAGAAGTACTTCATCATATACATACTCCAAACGTTTGCATCCATTGATCTTTTGATTGATATTTCGACATTTTCTGTATTTTATCAACAAATCAACCTCTTATTTTCCTGGAGTGTGAAGGCTATGACTAAAAGTTTCAAATTTCTAATCATGCCTTGTATTGTATGTTTCTTCATTCCTCATCATGCAACAACCAGGAGTCCTATCAGTCAGATCATTGGTTTACATTATAATGGTGGTGATGATAAATACAAATTTGAGAGCTGTGTAACCAGAAGAAGGTAAAAGAAAAAAGACCCAATCTGTGTTTCATAATATTATAATTTCACAGTGGTATTTCCCTATTATTTAATTCATTATCATATAGCAAACACAAGAAATAAATTATAATTATTTTAATTTTGAAAAAGGAAGAAAACTGTTTTTCTGCATTCCAAGCTCATTCCAATAGTTAAGAATTATTGTAAGTCAAAACTCTCCCAATAATCACAACGTACCAGACACCATGGCAGAGCTGCACAGTTTATGATAATCACTTGTTTAAATCCTCAAGTCCAGGTGTGAATGGGAGCTGCCCCTTATGTTGCTGCAGGTATTAGAAGAAAAAAGCTCACTACACATTGTTGGGCCCAAAATAATAACTATAAATACTGCAGGCTGTACCCAATGTATATTACCTCTCCACCATCATAGAATCGAAATTTTCTTAAATGCAGCACTGTAACTAGGAGACCAAAGGCATCTCATGTTGACTGGTTCAAAAGGGAAAGCCTTTTCAATTTTCTCTTGAAATTTTATTATGATCATTATGAGAAAGAATGCCAAAAATTAAGACATACTATAATTTTTCTGGAAGACAAATTTGCAAAATAAGTTTGAGCAATTAAATGCAATTTTAAAAGCACAGTATTGAAAAATATCAATGTTCAAATTTTATCAATTTTATTTTTATATAAAGACTTTAAATCCATTTTATTCATTTGTAAAGATGACATTTTAATATAAAGACATTTTAATGTCCTCTTGAATTGTTGCTAGCAAATTTGTTTCACTCAAAACATAATTCTAAGATCAATTCATTGTATTTTTTTCTTTGAAAATGATATAAAATAAAAAAAATAACAATGAAACATAATTTTAAATGATTGTGACCAGTGAGAAAGCAGTGAATATTTAAAACTATGTAGTTTCAGGCAACAATCTAAAGAAGTTTAACATGAAAATGGTTAAATGCTTTTAAAAAATAAAATGAGAAGAAATATGTATTAAATACATATGTTGTATTACATTTGCTTGATGATTACTGGATATGTGATACAACCGTATGAAAAATTTTTGTAGGTATTTGTAGGTATTTTTATTTTTTTAAATCTGTGTTGAACTCTAGTAAGGAGATTAAAAAGATATATAATGTACTTATTTGTCAAATGTTAGAAATGAAAAAATGCTTTCTCATATAAGGGATACAGTAAATAATATAATTGAAATTAAAGCTGTCTTGTATTCTTTTAAAATACAGGATTCTGAAGAATTTAGCAAGTACTTTATGATATTCATAAAAATACATTTTTAAATCAATTTAGGCTTATAACTAAATAATATATTTGAATATGAGATGACATTTATGACACGAATTTTTGCACAGAAAATGAGAAATAATAGATCTGCAAAATTACTCTTTAAATATTAGTTTTATACTACACAGTATCTTATTTTTAATATATTTTTAAATTTTTTGTATTATGACCAGATCATAAATTTGTATATTTGCAACATAAAGTAATGCTAGTTATCATGAAGCGTATTTGCTTACATGATAGCTTATATGTTAAGTAACTTGTAAAATTATTTTAAAATATACATTACTACAACAACTCTCCTTTCTGTGCAACTGATTTTAAAACTTTCTCGTGTCTGTCTGAAACATTTTGTACACTTCCAGCTATATCCCCACATTCTCTCTTTTTTCTCCATTTTATTGATATGTATAAGTGCAAAATTAAAGGTTTACAATGAAGTTTAGCATTTTGTGCACATATGTATCTTGTCAAGGTGACAAGGGCTTTCCCGCTCTCCTTTTGTCCCTCCCCCTACCCTCCCTTCCCTCTCTCCCCCCCACCTTATCCCCCTGTTTCCCTTTGTTTTTCATTTTAAGTTCCATAAGATCTGGGTCTCTCATATCAGAGAGACCATTCCATGTTTCACCTTCTGCTTCCGACTCACCTCACTAAGCTTGATGTTCTCAAGTTTCTTCCATTTGCCTGCTGAAGCCTCCACGCTCTTGGACTTTATAGATGCATGGTATTCCCTTGTGTATAAATACCACAGTTTGTGTATCCATTGGTCTGTTAATGGATATTTTGGTGACTGCCTTATTTTAACTATTGTTAGTTGTGCTGCTATGAACATGGGTATACATACATCTCTGTTACATGTTGTTTTGGCCTCTTTTGGAAATATTCCCAGGAGTGGCTGTCGCTTTATCGAAGGGGACATTTATTTCCATTCTTTTGAGAGATCTCCATACTGCTTTCCAAAGTGGTTGTACGAATTTACATCCCCAGGCAGTGCAGGAAGATTCCTTTCTCCCCACAGCCTCACCAACACTGATTACTATTTGACTTGTTGATATAGGCCATTCTTTCTCTGGTGTGAGATGGCATCTTAGCGCTGTTTTAGAAAGCTTAAAGAAACTTGCAACCACTAAGCCATCACTGTAGAGAATTCTCAAAGGAAACTTGGGTAGCAACAGAGAAGCCAAAGACACAAGTGACCTCAGGAAAAAAAAAAAGGCAAAAGCTAGAGGAGAATAAGCTGAGAAAAAAGTAAAGCCAATAAACAGCATGGAAAAACTAAAACTATGGCAGGACACACCAAACATACCTCCATAATTACCCTAAACATGAACAGCCTCAACTCACCTATCAAAAAACATAGACTGACTGGATCAAAAAACAGAAACCCACAATTTGCTGCCTATAAGAGACACACTTCACCCACAAGGAAACTCATAGACTGAAAATAAAAGGTTGGAATTTGATATTTCATGCAACAGGTCCTAGAAAGCAAGTAGGGGTAGCTACATTAATCTCAGACTCATCAGAATTCAAAACAAAAGCCATATTCTCTTCTTCCCCACCCGGGCAGCCTGTGCAAACAATCTGTCTTAGACCATTTTGCCATGTTTTATATAACAGACTGGGCAATTTATAAAGAACAGACAGGTGACGGGTAAGTTTAATTGCCAACTTGATTGTCCTGAAATGTGCCTGGGGAATTAGCAAACTGCACTTCTGGGTATTTCTGGGTAAATACTAGAGGCAGTATCTTGAATATTATACCTGATCCTGGTTTCTTCCTCTCTGATGTTGGTCCGTCCTCTAATTTCTGGTCACTATGAACTGAGCAGTTTGGCCTCATTTTGGCCTTTAAATATGACGCTTCTGCCTTGAAGGCAGCTGGTCAAATACGGAAAATGTGTGTTAGAGATCAGGTTGGTAGCTGTAAGTACATCTAACAGTCTAATTTAGCATTAATTGGAAAATGTTTGCAGGAAGATTTTGAAAGCTCTGGAGTTGTGTACATCTGAAGTGTTGGAAAGCCTCTAAGTGCACGTGATAGGTGCTGCCAATAAAAATGTCAAACATTAGGATGCTCATTGGAATCCCGACGTTAAAGGCCAGACTCAAAAGACTGTGTTCATTGACAGTTGGGCTAGAAACCATGTGTGATGTACTCAGGCAAAAAAAAAAAAAAAAAAGCCAATATTGTGTCCATGTTTTAGAACTTTGTAGAAGACCGAGATTAAAAACTGTCAACTAATTGAACCAGGGGAGAAACTTTCCAGGCAGCCTCAAAACGAGGCTGCAGCATGGGTACTGCTGTGTACTTTGAGCCATATTTATGAATAGAACAATGTGCACAACATAGAACAGGATTTTTAAAAAAAAAATTTGGTCCATAAGGGTAAACTGGTTCCAAGTAGATGTGTTTGCTGAAGATTAGCAGAAAAAAAATCAACTGTATCATGCACATACAAGAAAAATGACACCTTAGAGGCCTCTCTGAATTTGGTAAGATCTCACCAACTGCAAGGTAATGGGTGCAGAAGTGTGAATTCTAAGTTGTGAAGTGCACTAGCTCTAGGACCACCCGTGCCTTATAGAACCCACATCCCACACTTCGTGTCCCGCATTTGGTGACAGAAGTAGAGAACTCAATGCTAACTCACCTGGGTGTCAGTTTTGTTTTTGTGTGATTCTTTTCCCCCTCACTTCTTTGATCTCTCAAATAAAAACAGTTACCATGTACCACTGGTTTAGGATTATGTAAATACCTTTTGATTTTACAGAGTTTCACAGATGAGAGTTTGCCTTACAATTAAGAAAATATTTTGACATACATTTGAGAAATGCTAGAACTACCGAGATTTTGGGGAAGAAAATGTTGGGTACTTGACTGTATACAAAAGCATTGCACCATGGTTAATGGGATTCTTAATGTGTTGCTGTGTTTACATAGAGATTAATTATGGCTGAAGGAGGTGTGTTTTGTTGTCAGACTGATAGAGCGACGTGACAGTTTTTCTTAATCTTCAACCTAATTGATTTGGGATTTACCTAGAAATCTTTAATACATATTTATTGGTCTGTCTGACCAGGTACAGAGGCTGGAAAGCTGAAAAGCTTTTAGGGTATGAAAAATTATGACCTTGGGTATTGGATTTAGTTCCTTAACCCCACCTTGAAGAGGCCACAGACTGAGCAGTGTGCTTGCACCAAACCTTTCCATCATAATTTTTATGCCTTAGAGATGGGCTGTCATGGACTAAAATCTTGAGTCAAAAGAAATTTCTTTTTAAATTGTGAGTATTGTGTGCTTCGTCCCAGAATCTGGAAAGCCAACTAATGCAGTAAGCTTATTTAATTCAAAATATATTTAACATCACAGTTTTGGAAATTGCTGCCCATCAATGCATCAATCATATGATGAGGGCTTCTTTGCTTTATCATACTGACATGGCAGACAGCGTCACATTGTATGAGGGCAAGATAACATATGTGAAAAAAATCTGACTTGTTAAAATGATATTTCTGAGGAAAATTGAGAATGTCCTTACAATTTTTTTTTTTTATCTCTTAAGATAGCTTTCTTTCTGGAACAGTCCGAAAATTAAAAAGGGCATCATATGGTAAGACAAAGGGTATGGAAGTAATTCTCTCTAATCGAATATGTCTGCTATTTCTCACTTTTTTACAAATCCAATAGAATTTAATTATGAGTTCTTTATCCTAGTAACCTTATTGGACCCTAATCAGTTTTCCAAAATTTTAGATCTAAACATGATAGTCTCAGTAATTTTCAACTTCTTAATATTTTACAATGAGAATTAGTTATCAATATATAAAGAACAGGGGACAATCAAACAACATCGATCCTGTATTTAATATAGATGCATATATTTATTTCTGTGGTTTTTATCTTATTCTATTTTTTCTTGTGTCTGTTTTTATGGCAGAACCTTCATTTTTTATTATTCCTCTTTCATTGCTGTTTGTGTTGAATGTAGTTTTTCTTGTCAGTTTTGTCTCTTTCCTTAGTAGCCAAGTATCTTACAAGCAGTGTAAACTTAGACTCATAAAAAATAATTATCTTGCTATTGTATTTTTGTGAGAATTTACTCCACTTTATTAATAATTTTTGATTTGCAAAAATTTCCCAGTGTCATTTCACAATTTGTTTTCTGATTGTTTTGTAGGTATTTGTTACTTTTCATCTTGCTTTCTGGTTTTCCTTGTGATGATGGTATGTATTATTTTTATTTTTATAAATTATAAATTGTCACTTTTATGTTATTGCAAAATCACAAGATCTGCATACTTTTTTCCTCCTCTCCCATGAACTTTATGATTTTGGTGTTAAAATTTACTTTTGTTTTTGCAGTTTTATACACATTTTAGCGTATCATACTACAATAGTTTTAATCGTTGGTCTTTTAATCATCAGAATATTGCTTCATGGGCCTTTCTTATTGTATTAGAGATTCAAAGTGTGTATTCATTTGTATTATATTAATTACATAATTAAAATTTTTACTTTGTTGTGTTCTTGTTTTCATTATGGATTGTGTCTCTTGTTGACTTAAAACACTCATGTTAGCAATTTTTATGAGGTAGACTGCTGAGGGAGTACTTCATCTTTTGTTTGAAAAGAGGATTTACTCTTTCCTCATTTCTGAAGTATTTTTTAATCAAATAGAACAATCTCCAGTGATAGTTCTTGTTTTTTTTCCATTTCTTATTATTTTTAAAACTTCAGCCTATTTTCTCTTGAATTGAAGAAATACTGGCTATTGATGGTATAATTGGTGTGTATTAGTGCAGAATAGCCCAGAGAACTCAAGAATGAGCAAACAAAGAGTTGATGATATGTGAAAAATTGATTCCATTTTGGGCGTGCTAGAAACTCACAGTTTTACTAGAATAAAGTACTTTCTGAATGGGCAAAAGGATGGACATGAACATGAAGTCTCCATGCACAAAGAAAGTTTCAGGAAATGGAGACATCAAACCAGACAGGAAACACTATGTTGGAGAAGTAGAAAAAGGTGTGTGAACTACAGGAAAGCTAACATTTTAGAATTTTTAAAAAGTATTATGAGCAGCAAACATATTGACTTCTTTACAGATTTTTATATTAAAACAACATTTTATTGAATAATAATTTCTTACTGTTTCCAGTCGTGGTATAAAGCTGATTTTAAAAGTCCTGATTTTTAAAACATAACTTTTAAAATCGTATTTATTATCAAATACAATTCAAAATGCCAACTCCCTTCTCTTAAATCTATTATACAACACTCTGTGCTCTCCCAAGATCATGTAAGGCAGTGCGATTTTCTCTCCTGGGTCTCAGCTCCTCATTAATGAAGGAGATTCTTAACTCTTAGTTATTGGGAAGATAGGGCAGCTTCTGAATTGCAAAAGCTACTACACGTTTTCCTGAACATCAGAAGCTTAGGGTCAATAATATCCACACAACATACAAGGGACATAGAACTCTGGTGGCTTTTGGTGACGTTAGGTGCCCTCGATGCCCCCCCCAAAAAAAAAAACTTTTAGTTTTATCAGAAAATTCTATGAGAATAATTAACAATTCTATAAAAAATTATTTCTTGGCACCAATTTCATGGTGCAATTTTCTAAACACTTTGCTGTCCAGAAATTAACAAAAGGGTTATTTACATATGTTTACCTTAACAACTGAGGAACTTTTTCCTGTATCCTTGAAAGCAGAGTTCATGTGCTGGAACTGTTCTGTATACTGCATTGTTTATTTGATTGCTAATCAAGGGCTCCCTGTTTTTCCAGTGTTTGCTCCCGAAATTCTCACATTGGATCTGCCTAGCACTGCCCTCACACCTAAGATAAACAGGATATAAAATGTGATGATAGTTGATCATCTCCTAAGTAGCATAAGAATGGTAAACAAAACGTTGACCTTTTTAAATAAATAATCCATTTTATTACTTAGTGGCTTAATACAGAATTTCGAACCTAGTTTTTTTCTAGACAATGTATTTAACTTTTTAATACATATGTACCCGGAATGCATATGTGTATACACCCATTCATATGTAGAAAACAGTTATTAACCAATTCTGTAGTTATGATAATACATTGTGTGGCAACTGAAATGGAACAGCTCATTGACAACCTAATTTTATCCGATAGTTTGTCACCTGTTCCTGACAGGATGGCCTTCATTATTAGGTAATTTATATAAATATGATTAATAGTGATTAGCATATGCATTTCCAAACTGGTAAATTTACATTTAAATATTGGGGACTATCTTACCTAAGCAAAATAAGGAATACATTTTTAAACCACTGAAACTGATATTCAGTATATCTGAATCATTGAAATAATCAAACAAAAGAATTCACACTTATAAGATATTTTTCGTGAGTTGAGGACTCTTTCTAAGCTAAAGGAATAGCGATTAGTGTCTAATTCTTTTTGTATTATTTCAGTTAATAAAGTGCAAATCTTAAAAGCTTGTCATATATTTTATATGCTATATTTGAAGTAATTTCAAATTTGGCATTTTGTTAAATTTGTATAATTGATTACTTGAAGTAATTCTAGTAATCCTTAACTTCTCATTATACTTTTCCTTTTCCTTTATACTTTATCTTGTTCTGAAAAACAATCCAGATATGAAGGTCAATTCTTAACTCACAGTTATGCAGTACCAAATATATAAAACCATATGAAGTTTTGAAATCATGCTATACGTTCTATCTTTAGGTCTATCATTTCAGTTTAACTTAAGCTTTTACAGAATGTTCTTAGGAGTGTAGAAAAATCAAATACAAGCTGACATGAGGGAAACATCTCAATGTGTCATAAAGAATAAAGCATATTTAACACTGGTGGGAGAGCACTCAGTTATTTATAGACCTTCATTCAAGAAGAAAATAGATAGTAAGCAGTGGCCTATGAAGTTTTCCAAATAAGAAATAGTTTTCTGTAGTGATTAACTTATACTGTCAAAATTGTGGTATCAGTGTAACTCAGTTTGCTTTAAAAATGCATATCCTATTCCTCCTACATGTCTCTAATTTTAAGCAGGTGATTTTCTGGCTTTATAAGATATCAAATCATTTGAGGCACAGCTAATATACATATATACAGAGTTCATTAGATTTTAACATGTAAATAAAAGTGATTTCTTCATGCAGGGTTTACAATTTTAAAGGATAAATCCAGCTAGTGGTTTGGGGAGGATAGGAAGCTTCCTTAATAAGAACAAGCTCAACTCTGAAATATGCAGCAGATCTTTTTCTTATGCAGTCCTCCATAAGTGCACTGATATAGCCACAGGCAGAATTCAGTGTCTGGCTCAGAGGTCAAAGAGAAATGCAGTGGCTGTCTTTCCAAAGTTGCTGTTACTCAAATTAGTCATCCTCATGGGGAACCCAAGTGCCTTTTCCAGGGGATAAACTTGAATTCTAAATTTTTGTACCTTAGGTATAACTTCAACTTAACAAGGATGGAAAAAAAAGATAAGTTTTTTGAGATACTGCTCTATGTACAATGCTTGAAATACCCCATTAGGTTTACTTTTAAAACTATATAGCCATCACTCCCACATTTAAAAATCCTGTCATTGAAAATTATAAAGTAATTTGGAATCAAATAAAGAAATTTTATGGAAGATTCAAGATTAGAACATTGACATGTAGCAAGATTGATTTTTATCTTTTCCTTTAAGTCACTCGTCAGGAAGAAAAATGATAGGAAAAAAAAAAAGAATCCCTATGTAACTGGAATATCCTTGTACCTCGTGTGTTGTATGTGAATATATTTTCAGGCTGACCTATTTATGCTCCATAATTCAGAAACATGTATTATTATTTTCCTAGTGGATTCAAAGAGCCATGTATTAACTGTGAATGGCTTAGGGAAACACGTTTTGTGAGCTGGGCTACTCCCAAAACAGCTCGGTGTGTGACAACATGTAGGACTTGAAACCATTCTGAGAATGATGGGCATCATAGTTTTGCTTCAACGATTTCTTTTGGGGCTGAGCTTTTCATCAGCTCATCAGTTCTCTCCTCCTCAAAACCGGTGGGAATCTTGAAAGTCCTCCAAAACCTCATGTGTTTAGAACCACGTACTATTGGGAGGGAGACCTGGATGGAAGGGGTGGATGTTTGAGGCTTGATCTGGAGGGGTTGTGTCAACATGCTGAGATAGAAATTGGCAAGGCAAGAGCTACAAATAGTATGGTTCTGCCCTATGGGCCAGGAAGTAAAGGAGAGGGGGAAGAAAAGAAATATTGTTGCACATTCTTCCTTGGAAAGCCCTAGTCTGGCCTGAATATCTAGACTTCTACTCACTCCTGCTTGAGTTGGATTTCTGTCTGCTGCGGCGTGAGCAGCTCCTCAGCCTCAGACGCGTCCTTGCGCTATTACCAGGTGCCCATGAACTGACTGTGTGAGACTCCAAAATGGTGAGCCAAATAAAGCTTTCCTATTTTAAATTGTAGATGTCAGATATTTTGTCCCAGCAGTGAAAAAAAAAAAAAATTAAGATATCTCCATTGGGCTATAGAAGTCGAGGACTAACTAGTAAATGTGGTGATACACAATTAGCAATAACCAAAACAGTCAAACACATATTCATTGTAAAGCATGAAAGAAAGAGAAACTCAGTAATAGGCAGAAGTATAAATTCTATAATTAGATGTCTAAAATTCTAGTTCGTACACTGCAAGTGATAAAAAGACAAATATCTACATAGACTTTTTGCAGAAAAAGTTATGGAAGTTTGAAAATAAAGTTGGCAATACTTACGCCACATACTACATCTTAGGAGCAAAGACTGTTACAAGCTAAGGGACAAAGTGCATTAAGTCATCATGCTACTAGATATAAAAATAAAAATAGTTTTGTACCCAATTTGGAAATGGACTGAGTATTCAATATTTTCATTTGTAAAAACTCAATTTTTATCAGACAAAATAAAATAGTGGAAAAGATGGAAGTTATGAGAGTTAAGTTGCCATTCACCCAAAAAGATACATTTTACATATGTTACCATTTAAAAAGTAACATGACTTAATTTTAATATCTAAGAAGTTTAGCTAGATAAAATTGGTATGAAAGTCTTATTTAAGTTCTTCAGCCCACATGGCCAGACAAACAATCAAAGAAAATTCGGGACAGCACAAGGCAGACACATAGAGAAAAAACAAGACTTTTTATCAAGTCTTGTATTGGGGCTGGTAGCACCTTTAATAACCATTGTATCTTCCAACACTGCACAGCCTTACACTCACCTGCTTAGCTTTTGAAAAAGAATCCCCTCGCAGGATTCACCTGCTTAAAAAGGAAACACATACTAACATTGGCTCTTATAAGACATGTAAACATATAATAATTTATGATCCATGTAACGTGCATTACTAAATGTGGTAGTACATACATTGGAATCCCAAAAATAATAATGAAACAAAAGTAAAAAATTAAAAATAAGCCATGTAACTTATCAGGTATGTGACTGTAATAATGCTGCTTGTGCTAATGACAATGTTCTGTATAAGCTACAAAAGCAAATGGCAAGTCAGGCCCAAATGACTTTTTGTCTTGAGTTCACATCCAAACTGCAGTCCTTTCTCTGTGTCCTGAATATTATCTCCCCAAATTGACCTTCTCCGCCCTTGTATGTCCCATAGTACTCGATTCAAACCTCTATTATATGGTATGCTGTTTCTGTCAGTGCTCTCTAGATAAAAGAAGTATTGATTTTTATACTGTCACAAGTCATCACAGCACTACTCATACAGCAAGTACTGATGATTTAAAACAAAAAAATAATACACTAAACAGGACCATTTCATCTCAGGGCTCCCTTTTACAGTGATATGAGATATTGGTTATGAGTTTGTATTCACATGCATAAAGACAATATAAGAATTTAACAGATATGTACAGAGAAATTTATTAAGAAATCTATGATGTGCATATTATAATAGAACATAAAATTCTTATGCAGCTCAAATGCATGAAATAATAACTTACAGAACTTATGGGTAAGGATGCTTTTCTTCAAAAGAGATACCTAAATATAATTTAATATATTTTTTTTTAGAAAACAAGATACAAAAAAAAAACAATTCATAGTCTCCAAGTATCCTTATTAGTTGAAAAGCTCAAGCACAAACGAGAGATTGTTGTAGTGTTCTTTTTTCTAATGACATTAAACAATAAATCTTTCATTAAAATATGACATAACAAAGAGAGCATTTCTAATTTTTTGCAGTGTCCACGCTTGATTATTACAATAAAATACCTTTTACCTATAAGCTAAAATAGTAATAGACAATTTTCTGTTAAGATGCAAAATTCTTATATTTCTGATCATACTTTTGCTACTAGAGGATTTTATGATGCAATTTATAAATTTTGCAGAAGAAAATGACTCCACTTACCTCTAAAATAAAAACAAAAGTGAATTCAACCACCTCAGTGTATGTCATCATGACGTAAGCAGATAATAAAATATAGTGGCAAAGAAGATTCCTATATTTCCATGTACTATTCACTGGCTGATTAAACTTTGGTAATATGTTACATTTTGTCTCCTCACAACTTCTTTATCTAAAAATACTACTACTTACAATATCATTAGAAGGAGTAAATGATGTATTAACAAGTAGATAGAAATCCTCCTCACTGTAGCTTGTATAGAATACATTTCAATAAGCCCAATCCAAATTTAAAACAATGTTGTGTTCAAATCCTATTTCGTTCCAGTTCTAATCCCCACTTGTTGATACCATTATTCACTTTTAAGAGAGTAAACATAGGTTTATACATTCTTCCTAAGGAACTATAAATTGCTTGATGATGTCCTCATTAAGAGATCTCTAAAACGTTATTACATTCCTTAAAGTCATCATTCATACCCCCAAAGATCTCCAAATAGCTTTATCATTGGTATTTACTTCAAGTGCTATACTAGCATTTTCCAATATTACCTTTGAAATTTGCTAACCTACTGAAGTTAGAACATAATTCTGGAAGGTGGTGTCAAGTGTGCAGTGACAGTGGAGGATTAGAGCATTGCTTATCTCTGGCAGCTGTTTCTCTGATTTTTGCAGTAGCTGTGGACACTTTAAACCACATCATTTATCTGAAGCTATAATTTTTTCAGCAATTACTTAATTGGAGCATTATAAAAGTTCACTTTTAAAGGAGGGATCAACTGATTGTACAAACTGTACTGAAAATATGTCACAAAATAGAGTTACGTTCACCAAAGCAATGAATTTCAAATCTCAAATCTGATTGAATAAAATTCCAAACCATCTGTCTTTATTCTGTTATGTTTATTTTAGTTATATTTTTTTGTTTTGTTTTTTGTTAGTGGCTCATAGTCTCTCTTTTCAACATCCACCTCTTTATACTAAATGATCAAAAAATCTTCGTGATCACCTCAGGCTACACAGTCATCATTCCGTTTCCAATCTTCCTTGCCCTCTTTATTGCTAAAGAATTTCTTCAATTCATGTCTTTCATTACCTACGAGGTTGTTAATCTTAGGAATTTTACCTGATTTATCTCTAAAATTATCACTTAAACATTCATTTTTTAATCAAATTCTCTTTGAGAAAATTTGTCCCCTGGAAATGAAAATCTTTTCAAAAGCCACACAAAGTGACAAACAATGTACAAATTGTATGTGGGTACTTACTTGTTCTTAAATTTTTAATTAAAAAATCTCAAGTCTGAGAGTAAACGTGTGAACCTCACGACTAAAGAAATCAGTTAACAAAATAGTCTTAATTATAATTACAAGCTTTTTTGTAATAAAAAAGTAAAAAATACATACACAAGTGAAGTTATAAAACTGGCCTCGTGCCAACATTTAATCAATCCTGATACTTATGTTCTTTGAATTTAGGACATATTTTAAGCTGTAAAACATGACAGTAACTTTTAAATTATCCATCAAAATTTTAAGTAATAAAAAATGTATAACCATATGGCAAAATTCAATCTAATCTTATCATTTGAATACATAACATTTTTACTGGTGCATTTTCATGGATAATAAATATGCATTATTTTATGCTAGGGTGTATCTCATTCATGAGGATTTGTTTGACAAATATGATTCAGCATACATCAGGAAAAGTTCAAGCCTTTATCACGATCTCATGTGCCAATATAAGTTTCTCCCAGTCTCCCGACTGCAAATCAATCATCTTCCGATGAACAACAATGGTTCAAATGACAGCTTATATGTCCCAATTTTTAAATCTTATATTGATAAAATTAAACTGGAACTGGTTTCCTCTACAGATTAACTGAAATGCGTGCAAGTCAAATAAGTTCTTTCGAAATGATCTATATCTTAGTTACAGTTATTTGGATTTTATGTGATATTATATTCTCATATTTGGAATTTGAACATTACCTTTGTGTTTTTGAAAAACGTTGATTTCACATTTTTAACAAACTGGAAACTTCTAAAATTATTTTTGTTCCTGCTTACCTCTACCTCCTCTTCCCGTATCGATGCTCGTGTCTGATGCATCAACACTGACATTGCCTATGACGGACAGCCTCATCTTCTTCAATCTATTCCCAGTGGCTTACTACATGGATTGTTTTGGATCCATCAAAATACACGATGAAAATTAGCATTGTATAATTCCAATCTAATCTAATTACACATTCCTTTTACATACATTTCTTGTTGCTACATCCTTAACAGAATATTCTAAGCTTCTCATTTCAGCGTAGGATAATCTTAATAATTCTGCTTCTTCCCAATTTCCTCCCTCAAACTTCTTACATTGCATTTATTGATGACTTGCATTGCTAAAAATAACATTACAAAAATCATTTGAAAAGAAATATTGCATCTTAACTGGGGTCATTTTGATCTAGAGTGTTCCCCAAAAGCCTTATGTTCCTATGGGTACTGTATAGGGTTGGGAGGTGGGGCCTGTTTAGAAGGGGGCAAGTCCTTGAGGCTTGACCTAGAGGGAGGGGCGTGTGCTGGTTCCGCCCTTCCTCCCAGTCCATAATCTCTCACACAGTGTTGTGGGGATCTCTGCCACTGGAGCTCTGGCTCTGCCCGCTCCAACCCTGCCATGTGCTCCCACCATTTTCCAGCTGCCTACCTGTGATTGCACTGTGGTTTTCTGAAACTGTAAGCTACAATAAATCTTTCCTAAGTTGTGATTGTCAGTATTGAGTCACAACGAGGGGAAAGTAACTAAGACACTAACTTTTTAGAGCTTATAAGTGATGTCCTCTATTCCTCTGTTCCTATCTTCTGCTAACTTTGGTAAATTTCATACTTACATCTTTGGTTTCTAGTACTGCATTGAAACTACAATATTTCTCATATATTTCATTATATATGAGTGAAGTTTTAATTAATAGATACAATGAGTTATTATTTCTATATCTCTCAAGAGTGACAATGTCACTGACAATGTGATTTGCTGTTTCAGTTTGCTTGAATACTGTTTTTGAGGTTTTATTAAGTTATAGTTTTTAAACAAAAACATACAACTTGACAAAACTACATAGTAATAAAATATTGCTCCTGAAATGTAGTAGACCTAATAACAACTCCATAGTAGGAAAAAAAGAGTTTACAATGCTTTTTGGAGACCTTTTTTTTGTTCTTTTATATTTTTAAATTATGCTTATAGTGACCACTATATTTTTTAATTTAGCAGCTAGACATTATCTTTTTCCTTCTACAAAAGAGAGGAGTCGGCAAATATTCCTTCAGTCTTCTTTTCTTTTATTTCTGTAATATTCATCTTGTATTTTCATATTCTAAGAAATCTCTTAAAATTATTGAATTTTTAAATTTATAATAATTTATTTGATAAGTACTTTGTATACATTGCAACAGTAGAAGCACTAATTGTTAATATTTTATCATGCATCATTATTAACAGAATTGTATAATGAAAAGATTTTACTTTTGGACTCTGAGGTTTCTAATCTATAATACACTCTTCTACTGATAGCAATAAAAATCAATAAAAAAAACATTTATAAAGATTCAAAAATACAAACGTGACTCCAAGGCTTCGATTTATAATTTTTAGGTAATTTGGTTTAGATGCCATTTGTGCAATGTACAAAAGGAAAAAACATAGCTTAATTTGTAAGTCATGTTGACATTGATTTAGAGTGATGGGAAATTAAATTTATATCTACAAAATAATTCTAATTGTGGTCAAGTTTAGTTTTATACTTTCTATAATTTTTTAAAGAATTCCTAATTTTAAAAGAATATGTTGTACAGATGAGGACCAAGTTGTCTTTCCAAAGAGCCCTTGCCCAGCATATCCTCCATTTTTTCTATTATTTTTTCTACATCTTTGTTTCATCTGACTCATTATGTCTGAAAACCTGTTAATGATTGTAGTAAGAGAAGCAGATATTTTTATTTTTACATTTTTTTTCTTGTTCACTCCCTATATCTTAGTTACTGTATTTGTAACACAATTTAAGGAAGGAAGATTTATTTAGCCTACAGTTTCAGGTCTCTCTCAGTCCATTCATGGTGGGTCATTATCAATGGAAGTACATAGCTGGAAGGGTCTGGCAGAACATGGCTGCTCACGGCATGGCAGGCAGTAAGCACGGAGCAAATGCTGTCTAGAGAGAAGGCCAAGGTCAGTAGCTGGAGATAATGACTCTGCAATAATGTTCCTTATTCCTTGCTTTGTCAGTGTAAGCTGCCATTTGGGTCACCCACAAGTCAGTTACACACACCTGAAAACTGCACAGGGTGTTTCACAATCTCACCAAACTGATATAACCCCTCCATTTCCAACTTCAAGCACCTGCCCCTTCTAGTCAGTTCCCATCTTCTGATAGCACACAGCTCCGTAAGTAAGTCACTACATCCAAATATGTGAGGTTTTGAGGGGTACTCAAAATCATCATACAGTAGTCATCATACTGTCCTTCATACTTCTTTTTTGAAGATTTTGTTCTCTTTCTCTCTACACAAATTGATACATAAATAGAAATATAGATAGATGATAGCTATATAAATTATAGCATATGTAATGATTTTGTTAGATAAATACAAATAAACACCAAGTTCATATATATATATATAGCATGTATAACATGTTGGCCCCCAAAGTCTCCTGAAAGATAAATTTGTAATCTGCTGAATCCTTAAGTGAAAATTTTATTCCAAACCATCTTTTTAAACATACAAAGCATATTAGTTTTGCAATAAAAATTCCATCAAACATAATACGGTTAAAACCCTAGTGGAAGATAAAGTTTTGTTAATAGCTTCATTTTTAAAGTTGACTTTTTTTTCTTTAACACAGCATGTTCATAGCTTTCAAATGCATTTTGCTCCTGGCAATGCCAACTTTTTCCTATCATTTTTGATTAAAAACCATGTGTCCCTTGTGTGGGTGGGTGTGCACACTTTACTGAAATTTTATAGATACATGATTTCTATTTATATTTCATTAGATTTTTTTTCTGAATAACTTTGTTGGTAATTCCAGAGCTAATAAAACTTAATAGTAAAATAATGTTTCTAATTTATATGAATGCATATATATTTCAGTAAATACTTTTTATATTTGGATTATCCTTTTCTTCTGAAAATTTTATTTGCATGTTTTATAATAAATATGTTCAATCACTAATAGCAATATTTAATATTTTGATTTAGTATCACTTTTGGTTTATGTGACTAATTTTGGTACCCCTACTAATTTCTGCATAATTCTCCTGTCTCTACAAAAATGAGAAATAAAGAAATAAAGAAATGTGATTCTCTTGCATAGTTTATTGTTACAGATAAATTCTAAATAAATTTTATATTGAATATCTACCCACATCATTTTTGGGGGAATAGTGGGAAAAATAATGCAAAAGAAATTTAGTGAAATCAATGATGTAAATATAATTAAAGATATTTTAAATATTTAAAGCAAGTAGTTATACAGTAATAAATGCTACTTTTACATCATCTTACAATTTCATTACAAGACAAATTCTACTTATAGTGCAGCTTTCTTTAAAGTTCTGTAACCTATGTAGTCAAAGCAATGAGTTTCTCCTTTTCTTACTCTCATAGCATGGCATAAAATTATAATCATTATCCATTATATTCGTGTGGTTTATTTTTCCATGTTATGAATTTAGAATCTTCTATAATTTTAGTATTTACAATGATAAATATTTTATCATTCTAATTTTTTATTCTGTTTCTTTGAATGCCATCTTGAGTCTCTAGGAAAAAATGTAGTGATGTAATTTTACTTAATGAATCTTCATTTCCTGTGTCATTGATTCAGTATATCATCAGAGGGTATCATCAAGCTCACAAAACAACTAAAAAAAGAGAAAAGCATATCTCTTCTACATTTCAAAAATTTAGCAACTTCTTGGGGGTAAAATAAAAGCCCTAACATAGTTGAGTAAGTTTATGTTAGTTATATAAGGTTGCACTTGATGGAAAAATTTCTTTTGAAGCAGACAGATTTTGTTTTTACCCAGATCCTATTATGAAAATTTGAGATTTGTCAAACCCACTCATTCTTACTTTGATTAAAACCACTTGCTTGATAGATAGCTCCAATAGGTACATTGAGATATATCAGTCAGAATGAGTTCTGACAAATTAGTACCAATATAAAATGATGTCATTATGTATAATATAAAAGTTTTTGAAAGATAAAATGTTAAAAAGTTTTATAGTATGAGTTAATATATATCAGTCATTATAGGATCAACGTTACTCCTCATGGTTACTTTCTATTAAAAGAAAAAATAATTGTTTTTTGTTTGTTCGTTTTGTTTTGTCTTGAGAAGGGGTCTCACTCTGTAGCTCAGGCTGATCTTGAACTCAATATGTAGCCCAGGCTAGCCTTGCACTCAAAGAATTCCTCCTGCCTCAGCCTATGGAGTGCTGTGATTACAGGTGTATACCATGATGCTTAGCTATATTTTGTACTGGGGAATCGAACCCAGGGTGTTGCACTTGGTAGGCAAGTGTTTTAACTACTGTGCCATTCCTCCAGCCTTGGAAAATACATTTTTAAAGCAGAAAATGTCTGAATATTTTGAGATAAGGGTTGTACAAATGTTTAAAAGTAATTGGTATTTTTACATATCTACTAACAAAAAAATTAACTCTTAAGTTAAACAGCGTGTATATGACGCTTGATATATTACAGTTTTGCGTTTCCACACTTGTTAGAATTCAGTTGATGAAATCTAGCCCCCTATATGATTTCATTTGGAGGTAAGGCCTTTGGAACACAAATAAGTTTTCAGAATAGAACCCTCATAAATAAGATCAATCATCTTAGAAGAAAAACATCAGAGACACCCTCCACAGGGTGGGGACACACCAGGTGAACCCCAGGACCTGACAGGAAGGCTCTCACTAGACAATAAATCCATTAGCGCCTTGATCTTGCACTGTCTAGTCTTCAGTTGCTATGGTTTGAATCCTGAGTGTCCCACAGAAGCATCATGCATTAGAATTGTGGTGTTCCGGGACAGAGTTTGGCTGAAAGAGGTAGACATTTGGGTTTTGATCTGGAGGGATTGTGTCAACTGACCCTGAATGGGGACACCCAAGGAAGAGCTTTCAGGTGTGTGTTGTTGACTTGTGGACCAGGAAAGGAGGGAATAGCACCCACCCTATGAGAGGATAGTGGGGAGGGAAGGAGACTAACAAAACTAAATAAAAGAAGAAACATCGCTACAGTTCCTTCTTAGCCTAGCCAATCGGCTGACTTCACGCGTTCTCCTCACTTGGCTTCTGTCTGCAACAAGGTGAGCAGCTCCCCCGTCTCTGTCTCTGCCGTGTCCCTTCCCCATCTCCAGCTGCCCCATGAACAAACTGTGTGAAACCTTTTGAACCTGAGACCTGAATAAATTTTTCCTCCCTTAAATTATGGATGTCAGTTATTTTGTCACAGCAGCAAATTAGTAACTCGGACATCAGTTTTGTGAAATACAAATTTATGTTATTGATAGAGTATTCATCCAATCTGCAGGTATTTTTCATAGTAGTCCCATCAAAGTAAACACAGGACATACAGTTACCTGTAAAAACATCTATGTGATCAATTTTTTAACAGGATCTTACAAAATGAAGTCCATATGTGAGAAGTGTGTCTTTTGATCTAAGTGAAATTGTTTCTATTTTTCTTCACAAGGGTATTGTATAAATAAGTTCAAGATATTATACAACAAAAATGCATTTCTAAGACAAACTGAAGGCATGTGACTCTCATCTCAGCATTCTGTTAGGTTAAAGCAGGAAGTTGATAAGTTTGAGTTCACCATGGGCAATCTAGCAACTCAGAAAAATTGTGTCTCACAAAGAGGATCTTGGGGGATTAAGGGGAGGATTGATGGCTGGTTTAGTGAGAAGACCCTGGTTTCAATCTGCAGTAAGAAGAAAAAAATTTATATTCTGATTTCATACATGTTAGAACATGGACAAATATACATTTCAGAAATTATTAAAGATAATAGAAATAATAGTTAATAGCATCTATAAATCAAATAGCAATGGCAGCTATAAAATAATTTATTTTAATTAATGTGAAGATATAAAAAATGAGTGTTTCTTGGGGCTACATCCCATCACTCAGCATAACATTTTCAAGATTCATTTGTGCTGTAATACACAACAGTACTCCTTTCATTTTTATTGCTAATTCTTAGCTCATTTCATACCTGTGTCATATTTTACTTATTTATTCATTATTTTATGAACATTTCCACAGTATACACTTTCTGGATACTAAGAATAATTCCATTATAAAAATTGTGAACAAGATATTTTTGCATGTGTAGGCTGTGTACTTCTATTTCTGGTGCCTATATACCTACAATTCCAATTCTTGATGTGCACAGTTACTCTGTAATTAATTTTATGGGAAACAATGTTCTCAGAATTGGCTGCATTATCTTACATTGCAGTCAACTGCATTTTATGTTTCTCCTTTCTCAGCATCCACAGTAATACTAGGTATTCAATGTCTTCGAGACTATCATCATTCTACTATGGGTAGAGTCAAATGACATCATTTGATTTGCACTTTCTTGATGCCCATTAAATTCAAGCATTCATTCTTCTTATGAGCCCACTGACCACTTTTTCTTTTTCAAAAATTCTACTTAGCTTTATTAATAATTTTGTTTTGTTGATTTTTGTTTATAGACTATAGAAGTTCTTTATATAATTTAATTATAAGACCCTTATCAAATATGTAATTTGCAGATATCTCATCCAGCCTTGTCTCTTCACCGTCTTGATTATGATCATTGAAACACAAAAACTTTTAAATCTGATATGTCCTATTAATTAATTAATCAATCCTGTACTTTGTTACTTGAGCTTTGGTGTGATATCTAGAAAGATTTTACCTACTTCAAAATCAGATTGGTTCTTATATTTTTCCCACAGAATTCGTGTATCTTTAGTTTCACATTTAAATCTATCATTCACTTTGAAGTAAGTTTTCACATGATGAAACAAAGGAGAGAGCTTGATTCTTATGCATATCCATCCTCTCTTGTCTTTGCATAATTTTAAAATCAATTGGCTATAAATGCACAATTTTTTTGGAGTCTCGGTTCTATTCCATTCCAATTATTTTTCTATACTTGTATTCTGATTGCATTTTCTGATAACTGAAGCTTTGCACTAAGATTTGAAATTGGATGATTTTCCCCTATTTTACAAAACTATTTGACTCTCTTCAATGTCCTTTATTTTTGATATTAATTTTAGAATCAATTTGCCATTTTCTGCATACTGGGATTGGTAGGCAATGAATTGAACTTGTGAATGTTTTTGGTTTTATGGCCCTTGAAATTTTATTGCTTCAACTATGAACATGTAACATATCTTCATTTAGTAAGGTGTTCTCTAACCTAAATATTTTCTTCTAACATGTATCAATTTTAAGAATATACACTTTGTGCTTATTTATTCTTAGATATTTTTTGTTTTAAAAATGATTATAATTTATTTTAATTTTATTTCTAATTTATTTTATTCCAGTATATACAAATGAAGTAATTGTTTACATAGATCTTAAGAATATTTGATATCATCATGTATCAGTTCCAAATATTTTCTTGGATTTGTAATCCCATGTAAATTATAGGTTGCTGGGTATATTAGGTTGGTATTTAGTTGTGTTATATTGTGGCTATAATACCAATCATATAGGTATGTGTCATTGTTTTGTGAGTGCTGTATAGTTTTGTTTATGGAGTATTAATAGCTGATATATTCTCTTGATAAGTTCTTTCCAGTTTTAGTTCTAGTAAATTCTTGTGGAGAAATTGTATCAATTATAAAAATAATTGCATAATCTACTAAAGAAGCTGTTTGGACTCAGCTTTTACTTTGTGATGAATATTTAAATTATTAATTGAATCATTTCATTAATTATAGGTCTTCTCAAATATTCTACTTCTTCTCTGTCAATTTTAGTAGCCAGTAGGTTTGTACAAATGCATACATTTCAGTTAAATTACATAAATTTATATTTATTATGACACTTGTTATGGTTTAGATCTGGAATGGCTGCCAAATATCTCATGTATTTAAATGTTGTGGGATATCTTTAGGTTCCATTTACCGTGAAGAGATGGCCCTGGCTGGAAGGAGTAGATCACTGGTATTTGACTCAACAGGGGAAGACACCTGGGCCAACAGGTGTCACTGTATCTTTATCAGATACGTCGATGAGACATTTCTGTCATTCTTTCATTATATCTCTGTGATTTTCTTAACTTTTTTGAATATATATGCAAAAATACTTTGTAGCAATTGTGTTTCAAATTATAGATTTTGTGTTTCAGACATAGAGTTTTTGTTGTATGCTTTTGATTTGTGCATGTGTGTGTGTGTTTCAGTTTTTTTCTAACTTTTACTTATTTTGCATTTTTTTCTGTTGTTATTAATGTGAACATTTCATGCAATATATTGCAGCATTTGTGACACAATTTGCTTAGAATTTGAAGCTGTTTGTTTATTTATTTGTTAGTGGCTTACCTGGATAACCTGGACACAGTTTTGAATTTTTTCTTTACTGTAATGGGAAACAGCTGATATTGTTTTTCAAAATTATACATAGATGACCCAGAATAGAAGTAGAGTTAGGAAAAAATAAAACCCTCTTTGGTAAAACGTTTTAGAAAATTTAATGGAAATCAATTTTGAGTTAGCCATCCGTACGAAATTTTAAAGCTTTTTAAAACAACAGATAATTTAAAAGCTTCTGTAGTTTTTTATATATATATACTTTAAGGAACAACCAAAAACATTGAATTGCATATAAAATATCATAGGTCGAAAATCTGTTTTCAAAAAGAAGTATTTTGAGTTTCAAATTTCTTCTAAACCAATTATCGTTCTAATAAATTAACAAATTATAGCTATTTTCAGACATGAAATAAATCTGAGGTTTATCTTCTAATCACACCATCAATGAAGTTACTTTTAAAGTAAATTTAAATATGAAAAAATAAAAATAAATATGGTATAAAGAAGGAATGGGAGTGCAAACACAATAACAATAGTGAACAGTCAGACTAAGGAATATGCTGGTCTAAGGGTTATTAAATCGTTTAAAAATATCTTGAGGCATGTTGAACGAGCATTATTCAGTAGTAAATTAAATGAAAAAAGGAAAGGATTGTTGTTGTTCTTCTAATGAACTACATAAAGATATTTATGAACCATAAAAAATAAATTTTAATATAGTTCATGAAATTGATTAGAAATTCTAAAATATTTTTAATTAAAAGGGCAACTTAAATATTTATTCAATCTCTAGTTGTACTGTCCTTGATACTTTCAACACTTAAATCAATTAATATTAAATGCAACATATATTGTGTTTAGGAAATAAATTGCAAATATTAAAATGATCAAAGGTAGAGTTTATAATTAAAAATGAATAGAAAATATAGAATTAAAAAATAATTTTACTTACACAAAGTTTTGATTTTACTAAATATAATATTAGAAAGAAAACAATGATATACTCTGTAAATCTCTTCTAAATAAATAACTATTTGATGCTTAGATCTCGATTGGGTAGTAAAGCACATGTCTTTTCTTAAAGAAATTATAAAAAAGGGAATGCAAGTTTAGACTAAATTTTTCAGTTATGACAGCACTTTGAAGCTGTAGTGCATTTAACCCAAGCCCTGTATAAAAGAGAAAGGACACCAGGACCGCAGCAGACAGACAGTAGCGGATCATGGATTAGTCAGGTATATCTGAAATGATGAAGTTACACAAATTTGATTCTTTAAAACAGTAACCCAGGATACAGACATTCTAGAGAACTAAATGGGTATGATTGTGACTGTTGAGGGGATTGGGGAGAGGGCAGAGGGCCAAAAATGTGGAGGGGAAGGGCGGTATTGTTAATACAATATATAAATGTGAAAAGTACTCTAACGCAATCATTGTGTATAACATACACACACACACACACACAAACACACACACACACCTGCACACATACATATAATAGTCCCTGAAAAAAAATTCTTAAATCTTTCTTCTTTAATCAACATATTACTTTGCAGGGCGAACAAAATATTATCAAGAATTTTGCATGTATTACCAAAAACTAATTCGGTATGGATATTACCTTCAAGAACTATAATTTTGCTAGTAATATAACAGTCAAATATCCAGAAAGTTTGAAGTAAAAGTCATTTCGAGATACGTGAATTGGCCTACAAAATAATAGTTGTTGATTTTCAACAGCAGACATCTTTGAAACGTTTGATTAGTTGTGCTAAATGTATTATCCCCTGAAGAAGATTGCAGAATTTTTGGTCTGTTTCTTTTAAAAGAACCACGTTAAATGTGTCATAGGCTGATTTTGTGGCCATTGTAATTGGAAGACACGCCTGGAAGCGGCCCCACACTACTTTGAAAAGAATCAGAATGCTTTACGTCTTCTGTTGTAATAAATGGTTGGAGCTAAACAAGGCCATCACGTAAAGAAGAAACAAAGTTATTATAAATAGAGTGATATAAAAAGTCAGTCTGTCTGTAAAAATCAAAGATAAAGATTATTGTTTGATATCAGGATAGTGGAATAAGGATATTAATACAAATTAGAATTGACTTCAAAGGAGTAGAGATTTTTTTCTCATTTTGCTTTCCCTATTAATATTTTTTGTATAAAAACAATGTGTGTGTGTGTGTGTGTGCGCAGTATTATGTACAGTATGGTTAATTTGAAATTAAATATTTTGTGATCATATATAAATATATGTATGTGTGTGTGTGTGTGTATTGTGTCAACATTATCTTCCCTTCCCCTCCACTGTTTTGATTCCCCCATATCCTTTCTCGTATTAGAGAAACCACGTGATATTTAAAGTTCTGAGTTTGACTCTCTCATCCAAGCATGATGGTCTTAATTTGCATCCATGTTATTTGATTTCTTTTAAAGATCAAATTGATAATTTCCACTTTGGAGTGAGGTCTAGAACATGAGTCGTCTCCGAGATAAAACTCTTCTTCCCATGATCATCTCAATTTGAATTATTTGGGACCCACAGGTTACTCACTCATTTGCCATCATTTGAGACCTTGGTATAGCATGAATAAACATGTGCACCAAGGTATTGGCCTATTTCTTTCTTTAACCACTGACGGTGATTGTATAAGTATTATGTAACATTCACAGAATATTTTTTTTCTCAAAAAATAAAAATCTCGCTTGCTCAAAAGTACATTTTTCAATTTTAGGTTACTATGGCAATTTTATATCTTCCTACAGTTTCCAACTTAATTTTAGTTTAAAATTGACATGAAGTAATTTAAACAAGGGTTTCAACTAATTATATGGGACAGGTTGCTTTGAATTCCACACACTTTCAAGGTTCATGTACAGTGTGTAAAGGGCAACTGCTTATTTTAGTTATTCCAAGGAATGCTTATTATTATTATTTTCATTTATCTTTATTCTCTTCTTTATTTTTTTAAGTTTTGTACCTTAAAGAGATTTTCTAAGATACTGTGTTTGTATAAAAATTGTATATAATATAGCAAGGCAAGATCTAGATTATACTACATTATTCTTCCATCTACAAAGAGTCAGTCAACTTTTTGAACAATCTTTTTTAAATGAGTTAAATGTGCTTGAGTGAAAAATACTCCAGTGTTGATATTTCTGATTTCCTACTATCCAACTTATATGAAAATCACACTTACTTGAAAAATATTGATCAACTTATCAGTTTTTAAATTCTATACTTATACACAAAATCTATTTCCAAAATAACAAAAAAGAGATAGTTGTCAGAAGCTTGTGAGTCAATACCATGCATGTTTCTGTATAATTCAGCAAGATATTATATGCAAACGCACATGTGACTGTGTGCAATTTGTACCTGTATTGGAAGACAAGAAACTTATTTCATCACAGATTGTATGACTAGTTACCGCTGAAAGCGAAGTGACAACCCTGGGTTTTCAACCTTCATAGTCTCATATTTTTCTTTTCATACATTAGTAGTAGTTTATAGAAGTGC
>PVKB01000553.1:499155-541530 GCA_004027205.1 Ctenodactylus gundi | reverse complement strand
TACCACCACACAGCTTATGTGATACTGGGGAATCAAAATCAGGTCTGTGTGCTTGTTAGACAGGCTCTTCAACTGCTGTGCCATTCTTCCAGCTTCTGAAACCATATTTATGAAAAGTTTATTGAATTAATTAAAATTAGTATTAATTATTTATTTTAATGCATACATTTGAGTACATTTAGCAATCAGAGGTATCCCAAGGAGCAAGAATAGACAACTAGATTCTCATTAGATTTTAAAGAAATAGAAAATTATTGCTCCTCTGTAACAGGGGAACAGAAGGGAGGTAGCAGCTGATATCAGTTCTGTTCTTGAAATTTCACTTTTTGTAGCTGTCTTATGTTCATAAAAACATCGCTAAAGGCGTTATGTCCTTATTTAACATTAGAAGAACATTTTTCTCTTTTTTCAATAGTAATATTCCCTTCTCAGAGACACACTAGCAGACTTCATATATACAGTAAAATTTCTATCTGTTACAGGGAGACTTTCAGCTTAAAAATGCAATTATCAACAAAGATATTAGCCCTCACAGTGAAAGTGAGAAAATAATAAACATTTTCATTTTAGACAATATTAGTATATAAGTGAGTGACATTGAACATACTTCAACAACTGGTAAGACCTGTTGAGGCCCTTTGCACTTTTGAAGCAACTTGATTTTTTTCCTGCTATTCTACGATAGTGAAGGTGTTATTGGTAAATCTGTTCATAAGTTAGATTTCCAGAATTTTTGGAAATAAACCTGTTTTTGAGGCATGGTCTCAGTCGGTTTGGAAATAAAATGCAACTATTTAGTTTTAAGATTAGAGTGTATGCTTCTTAGATTTTAAAATATCCAGAATTGTATTCCTGAAATAAAAGCATAACTCTAATGTTATTTTAAGTACAGTTGTGTAGTGTATCTACATGTGGAAAAAGTTCTTATATATTGTTTACAAATTTTCCTAAGACAGATTTGTCATACCCTGAAGGTTCTGAGGCTCCACGAATCTATTTTTCTCTGGTTATTTTCCCCTCTGGTTATTATGCAGTTTTCAAACCTGAGGAGTGATAATGCCTCATAGGATATGTATATCTGAACTCTACATACAAATCTGACCTATTGTACTGAGGTAAATGATTAATCTAACAGACAACTCCAGATGTCAGCCTAGTTTAATGTTTTAAAATAGCATTATATCTTCAGCACAAGATGTTATATAATTTTTCTCCTCACCCTTGTCTGATTACTAATACAAATTAAATGGCATACCTCTGACCCATCTGTCTTCAGATTCCAAACTTTAGCGTCCATGGCCACATCAAAAGTTCTGCTTCCCTAATTAATAACTTGGGAAAATTAAATCAACTTAATGTTCACCTATTGCAAATGGTACTTTTCTGAGAATTTCTTAGGCTGAAGTGTTTTGATAGTGACCTCAGGCCATACCTACACTCGCACTCATGAGAAACAGCCTTCCAATGGTGAATTGCAACCTGACAGAAATGTTGGAAAGCCACAAACAGTGGTCCAGGTGTATTGCTCTTGATAGTTTAATTGAAAGTACTACTTCATTCTGATCTGCTCCTGAGAACTCAACTGTTGTGACAGTGGAAGGAAGTGTAAATCTTGCCCTCATCTCTGTGAGAATATTTATGGTAATAACACATGAGAGTGATGGACTGGTGAACAAAAGGTCAGGAGAAAAGAAATCTATTTTAATGACATGTTATTTGACAATTTCAATTCCCAGCTTTAAAAATCTGTATTACCTTGTATGTAGCAATATTTTATTATTTTAGCATAATGCCATATATATATATATATATATATATATATATATATATATATATATATGTGTGTGTGTGTGTGTGTGTGTGTGTGCACGCATGTGTATTCAGTCATAAAGTGACTAAAATTATAACAACAGATGAACTAGAAATTGCTTATCAGTTCTCTGCTTCATCTACTAAAGATTTTTGACCTAGACAACTTAGTTAATTTGATTTTATATAGATAAATAAACAAGAAATCAAAATTTAGTGACACACACTTGATGAATTGTTATGACTAAGAATATTTGCTGAAAAAAATGGGACTAGGAAAAAAATGTCCCTTCCTACCTTTTGTCCTAATGTTTTAAATACTCACTGGATACACATAGTTTCGTGTATAGTATCTAATAGAATTCTCACTACAATCCTGGGTATTTTAGAATTGCTGTAATCACTTAATAAAGCAGTGAATTAAGGCCAGATAATTTGAGGAACTTGCCAAATGGCATACAGCATGCAAGTAGCAGAGCTGGGATCGGAGCCTGTGTTCATCAGCTGCCAGAGCCTGTAACTATTTCTACTGGTTGCCAAGGAAGTGAGAATTAGAAGCCAAATAAGCATTGACCTTTTGTGAAATAAAATAACTAGAGAATCAAATATAACGAGATGAGCAAAATATATGTCATTGTCTCTCCTCCCCCCGATGCATACTGGCAATTTAGCAAAGAAAGAACACGATTCAAAAGGAAAGAAAATCAAAGTATTCACATAAACAAAGAGAGAGTGTGAAAAAAGGAGAAAGTGTACAGTTCAGTTTCAAAGGCAGAGCCTTATTATAAACATCACTTAGCATCACGGAAACTTTTGTTCTTCTTGCTCTTTTAAGAACAGTTCCAGATGATCTTGGTGTAATGGCTCATTGATGATGGTGCTTGAGGATAAATGGATGTAAGCGTGAGGATTTGGAGCAGACAAGTTTTCAGAATGCTTAGAAGAAATGCAAAAATAACACTTTGTGTGTCACTTCACATTTGTACAATTATGAACATGTCCATAAAAGGAAAAGATATTGCAAATTTAAAATGAAAAGAAATATGTATTTTATTTTACCGGTGCTTGCTTTGGGTCTGGAAGCGGAACGTCCGGTGTGTAGGGCTCGGGGTTGCGAGGGTTTTGCTGCTTTTGATCTTCCCGTGTGGTGATGGGGATCTTGAGAAGCTGTGCAATTTGTTCAGCTTTAGTCAGCTTTTCAGCTGGAAGATCTTGCTTGATAATTCACAGTACTAAGGTGTGTAAATTTCAGTAGCCATTTGTAATTCAGATTGTCTTAATTACTGCAATGAATTGCTTATCAAATTTCAGTGCGCCCGAACCAAGACTTTGTAGCCTGCAGGACTCACAACCTACAAGATTCCAGAACATGATGATTAAAAGGTAATCCGTGTATGCTTGCTGTGCCACACATACATGCCATGTGTATAGTGTATGAAAATACCAAATTATCATTCATGCTTTATATAACAGCTATGGCATCAGATAGACTTATAAGCATTCTACGGTGCTGATGGGCTTTCTGAGTGTCCACGGGTGAAAGGATCTAGGACGTGTTATTCAGTCTCCCCATTCTTTCCCTTCTAGAGAACTCTGAGGAAAGCTCAGCCCAATAGTTCACCAAAGGCGAATTTGGCTCTTTAGGGAATGTATACCTATTCTAACTACATGTTTAAGTAATAGAAAAAAATACAGTAAAGACATCTGCAATGCCTTCTCTTACCAAAAAGCCTTGCCATCTTTGCCTTTAGACGTATCACTCGAAATACTCATATTCTTTTTCTCTATATATTTTGTATGTTCTTCTTGTGGTATATGTTTCAAGTATTTTATAAAGGCACACTAATAATTCAACTTAGAATTTTCTCCAGTAACATCACTTTAACCTTGCTGCTTTTGCAATTCTGACTTATCAAAGTTTAAGAATTTCATATGTTTTTTGTAGGGATAAAATTTTACATATTGAATTGGTCTACAACTAAATATATAGTCTAAATGTTTCTATCATAAAATTATTTTAAAAGTTTTTGTAGTATATGAAGAAAAGTTTTTTGAAGAAATTTCATGAGTGCATTTTCAGCCAATACTTTCTTGAATAATGAAGTAATATTTCTAGATTATGCCATAAAAGATATGAGTACATTTGAAAGAAAAAATGCCTTTTACATTTTTAAATTTTGCCTGTCAGAGAGAGAGAAAAAACACATTTTAATCGTTACATAATTAATTTTGTCAAGGTTTAAACTATTTCCCTCCTAAAATTCATTGTTTTCATAATCTCAAAAAAGTAATATTTAGAAATAATGTTCCTAAAGAGACAACTAAGGGTGGAATTGGTGGGAAATCATATTGGTTAAGGCTGACACCAAAAATTATTATAACTTACCCAGAAGAGAGGGAAGAGGAGATGGAAGCACAGAGAAATCCACGTGAGGTCAGATATGTAGATTACTCACCCTGCACTGTATGTAGTGATGCCAGGATCCGTCAGCAGGTAGGAAAAGTAAGGAAAATTCTTTTCCACAGCCGTTGGAGAGAACGTGGTCCAGCCAACTCAGTGATTCTGAAGTTCTGTCTTCTGCAATAAAATAGAATAATTATGTAACATAAAATCAGCTGTAACTTACCATTTGTAGTAAATTGTTAGGGTTGCTTTGGGAAAAAATAAACATCTCTTATGTTATAATGTACAGACGTAAATAAAGATGAACAAAAAGAAATCCATATGTTGCCAAACCTATTTTTAACATAGCAAAGCATAAGTCACAAATAATGGTCAGCCTAACTTTGAATAATGTTCTAGGATTTTATTAATATCTATTCCCTGGACATATCTTCCTCCATAGAGACAGGTGATCAACTGCAGTAATTACAAATGTTGTCATGGAAATTTTTCCTTCAATGCTTTTGTTCACGTTGAAGTCAATACTTTACATTGTAGGTTTATATTGTCTGCTTTGATTATGTTTAATTCTTTTAATATAAACTCTCCTGTGTTTTCACATTGGTTCTACTAGTCTGTACATATTGGACAGATCTTACAATTAATTTTCTCAGTATGCCTATTTTTTCCTGCAACAAAAACAATTTCATTGCTCTTCTGGCTTTACCATACTTTGACTCAAATTATTGTTCTGTAAACCTTGAGAAGAAGCAGAAGACACACTGGAAGAGGAAAGGCATCAACAAATGAGGCCTTATAGCATCTGCTGAAAAAGAAAACATTCTCTAAAAGAGACAGCAGCAATTTTTTTATGAGACACATACTCTTGTATCAGAATAAAGATTCTAGGAAAAATATTGGTTCATAAATCTCACACTTATCACAAAATTATCCTTATCCTCAAGCAGTTGTAGTATTTTCTGTAATTTCACTACATTTAATAATACTTCCTGGGCTTGATTTTAAGTTTAGCTAGCCCAGTAAAATATATCTTTAAGTATTGCTATGGAGGCCCTGTGACTTTTCCAGTTTGCCTTAAATGTTAAATTTTACCATCTCAACATGTCTTTTTTATAGCTTTTGAACTATAAACCAAAAATCATGTAAATTAATAACTTTGCAGTTGCAACTGCCCCATTTCTTTCACTGTCCTACTGCTGTGTATTCCTACACCCTCAAATTATTCCAGCCTCTAAGACAAAATTGCTTCTAGGTAAAATAATTTTGATTCTCCTGTAGTCCATGTCTTATAATTTCCCTTATTACGCTCATTATCTAGCCTTTCAAATTACCATCTGACAAATGAATGACCTAGTTCAGCCATGTTAACTCAGTGAGATTTTCAGTGTAACTTCTGAAAATAAGTCGGGTGAATGTGTAACGTATTGACGGCAGCCTAGGAATCAATGATTTTGTATGAGCATATAATTCTGGGAAATGACTCAAGGAAAGAAAACATGACCTAAGAACGTATAAAGAAAAGAATGATGAGAGAGAGAAAAAAGAAGTAATCTGGTTATTGAGATGGTTTTCTAGGTTACCACAAGAACGTTGTCCTGCCACAACCTTCAGAAAGATAATGCAAACCGCACCTGTGCCTTGTGCCGTTCAAGGAGAGAAGACAGCAATAATTCCTGGGTGCTGTTATTTATTGTTTAGGGACAGCCTCAAGTTATTAATTCCAGGCACTTCTAGTTCCAGCAACCTACAAAAGAGGCAGATAATCGCTACGACAAAAGTTAAATATATGTGAGCATCTGATCTATTGTCAGTTTTTGCCTAGACACAGATGGTAGCCTTGGCAACTTGTAGATTAAAATTAGTTCCAGAGCATTGGTTCCCAAACTTTATTGCACTCAGAATCACTAGTAAGTCTCACATGTCAAAACACATATTTCAGGCTCCACCCACAGACTTTCTGATTTATTAGGTGGAATGAAAATTTAACTTCTTTTAAAAGTTCTTTTTAGATAATGATAACACCAGGATCATATTTTCACCATTGAATTAGTCATTTTTTTTCTATGAGGGACAGAATATCTGGCACTCAAACTTAGTTTATTTTATTTTTAGACAGGGTCTCTCTGACTCTGTCTTCCAGGCTGGTACTAACTCACTACATAGCCCAGAATGTCCTGGAACTCACAGTAATCCTCTTTCCTCAGACTCCTGGGTGATGAGATGTTCAGTTTATGTATGCTGGAAACTCGAACCCGGGACTTCCTATTTGCTAGTGAAGTATTTTGACTCCTGAGCTATAGTCCAAGGCCCCTGAAACTCAAAGGTTAGCTTTAGTTGGCTCATGTTTCAGTCCATGGTTGACTGGCTATTTGTCGGAAATATAAGTTAAGAAAAGCTGTAGGACAAATACTTAGTTTGTAGTAGCTGGGAAGCAGCACACTAGATACCCAAACTTACCTCCTTAAAACACGTATAAGCTCCAAAATACAAAAATAATAAGGTCATCATTCTGTCCAAAAGATAGAAATAACTTACACATAACCAAAAATGCTAAATTGTCTACGAAGGTTTATTTGAGGAGGAATGAGTCATTTTGAAGTATGGCAACTGTAAACAATGATAAAGTATTTAATAGATTAAAAACTAGAAGTACAATTTTAAGAAGATACGTAAGTTTAACCTGATTAAAATATTGTTTGAAGTATCTCTGTAGCAAAAGTCAATGGTACATCACCAACGTGTACATAGTTAATGTTTTATATATCAGTTAAAGTAAATGTAACTTGACATTTTAAAAGGAGTGTGCTGATCATTTCATATCTGAATTATGAATTTAGTGTAATTATTCCACTGATATTTTCATTTTTTGAGACAGAGTCTTGCTTATGTCATCTAATCTGTCTTTTAAAGGTGTAGGTAGGGTGGAACAAGACTTGTTTCAGAAACAACAGAGGTGACAGCTCCCGCTTTATGAGAGGGTGCTCCCTCATTTAGTTTAATTAACAAGAATTTTCTTCTCCTCCTAAGACTGTGTGTAAGAAGGAAATACACAGAGTTGGTTGGTAGAGAAATCAATGTATTCAATAATCTTCAGTGATATTAATAGATCTTCTTCGGGAAGATTCCTAATTATTTGGCTTGGACCACAAAGGGTGACACATAGTCTAGCACATATATTTCATCCTTATATGTCATCAATGTAAGTAGTAGAACAAAGTCAATCTAATGAAATCTTTTGGCTTTAAAATTAAAAATAGTTGCTGTTAACAATATGCATTTCTCTCAATGTTGATAGAAGACTATAGTTCCAGAAAATACTTGGAAAGTCTGACTATATATGTTTACAAGGCTTATTTATGAATATGAAAATTAGACTTGAATTTTAAAAAGCATTAAGAACCAATTAAATATTTTCTTAAGGCTCAGTGGTTACCACGGATGTCTCTTGAGGTATTGGCAGATAAAGTGCAAGTTATATTCTACAGAATGAAGACACAGGACAAAGAGAAGTCAAACTCAAGAAACTACTCTTAAAAACAATAATAAAATGAAGGCTTTTTATTTATTTCTATGAGACATAAACTACCATGTCCCTAAACTTGAATGGGTTTATTATATGAGTGCTGCCAGCCTCTTCACTAAATTCTTGAATTGATTTGAGATTTTTGAGTAAATTTTATTATTGTCTCTGAAATACTAAGTGCTAACATAATGCCTAACACAGGATAACAAATAATTAATCTATCATATCTAGTTAGTTTAATAATTATTTGATGGCCTACTATGTACTAGTTGTTATTCAAGATTAGGAAAATAAGTCAGTAAATGAAATTCCTATTTCAAATACTTAAAAACAAGCTGACACCTGAATCTTCTAACAATGGACTAAGAGTACTATCACAAAGCAGACTGCTAAGCGGTATACAAGACTGGACATCAGCAGTCATGTCAAAGTGCAGCCTTTGAGTTCAGTAAAGGTAAATTGCAACGTGAACATGTCCTGTCTCAGAAAGCTGACTCCAAGGCCTGTTAATAAAGAAACTTGAAATTTCTGAGCCAGAAATTCACAACAAGATGTTGTGACATTCTTTCTTTATCTATCCAGGGAAGCTATTTTTCCAGGACAGTCATTGGATGGTGAAGAAACCTTAGTACACTAGAATGTTTCCATATATAAATACACAAGTAAATGTGTATTCATGATATTTCAATTCATATACTAACACAATAATAGATCAACAAAAATAAAAAAACAATTCTACAACGAAGTATAATAAAAATTTCAGCATCACTACTCTTGCAACTTGTGCCCGCTATTAGGTGACATTCACACCATCAATGGGATACCAAAGCTTTTAATCTGAGAACTGAGAAATCTAAATGATCGTAATGAAGGAATTAAATACATCATTGTTTGAATGATGGATGCTTGAAGTCCAATGAAAGATACACCAGAGACATACAGTATTTCATTATTTTATCACAAATTTAAAATGCATGACAATTTTATTTCTAGAACTTTTATCTTAGTAATTTCAGACCACACTTGATGCAGGTAAATGAAACTCTAGGAATAAAAGTCAAAATCATAGATAAAAAGAAACTATTATACTTTCTTGTATCTAGCAGAGAGCACATTTCTTTGTTACTAGAGATATGCCCCAAACAATATTGATCTTAAGAAAAATTATTGCTTTTCATAGCCAGAAGGATAAAGAGTTTTGGTTACTTCCTTTAAGACAGTGATTTAAAATTAAAAATAGAACAAAAGCAAACAAATAAATAAACAAAAACATGGGATTTTTAAGCTTGACTCAAGAGCATTGAAAGATTCTTTAAAATTAGAAGAATAAAAGTGTGTAACAATTTCATGGGAGGTAATTAGGATTGCCAGGTAAACTTAAATTACAATATAAGCAAAAAGTATATCAGTAAGTCCTAGATATAGCATGGTGTACTCAGACAAAAAATATGGTTTATTTGAATTCAAATTTAATTCATTATCTAGTATTTAAACACAACTATTTGCAGAGTTAGCAAAGTTTGTTCTTATTGTATGGGGCAGGTACAAGCATCATATATTAAATAAATCACATAGTAAAAATAGAAAAGATAGGAGAAGAACTTTTTATTGAGTGACTAGTCCTCTTTAGGGTTGTCATATTTTTGAATTTGTATGCATTAATGCTAAATGTGCTCAAGGTTATGCTTTTGTTTAAGCAAAAAACATTGGAAGATAAAAATGTTCCTTTCTGGCAGTTTCTTTTGTTGTTGTTGTTTTTCAATCAAGGAAAAGAAAGATGATGTCTCCCTCCAGTAGGGAATTATGATAAGATGTTTTTATATAATATTGGGGGTTCGTAACAATGGGGTTTTTAAACTGCAAAACAGCCTCATTCACTTCCTGTTGCTAAAGTGTTGCACAGGACTGCTTGAAATAACATGAAAAGCTTTCCCACACCAAACCATTCTAAAGCTGCTTTTAACATGTCAGTTATTGAATAATGCCCAAGTTGTACTCATAATGCGTGCACACACCCATGCACACAGAGACAACCACAAATACTGCTATTCTTAGGAAGCATCTTTATTTTCCTTTTCTTGTTTTTACTTTTCATAGAGTAGTCTAGAACAATAAAATGTCTTTTCTCCACAGCAACAAGTAAATCTGATACCTTGATCTCACAACTGGACAGGTTGGCAGGTCGAATGGGTTATTTTGAATTTTTGTAGGGGTTTTGTCTGTGTCGTGCATGCAATATATTGTCTAAATAGCATAAAGTCAGTTACATATAAAAATCTTGAAATCCTGGTACTAACTATATGAATTACATTTGCTCCAACATTTACATGTGTTGTTTTCATTTCTTGTAATATTTGCCGAAGTAAACTTGGAAACTGATATTTCTCCTTATGATTGCTTGTTTTCTACATTTCAGCAACAATAAAAAGCATGTGCCTCTGAGGAGACACTCCTTTACAAACTGCTCATATTTTAACTATTTCAGCTGTCCATGTGCTATAGACTTTTAGCCTACTTCTTTTAAGAAAGGACTGAACCATTTGAAAGTGATGCAAGTAATCTTACTTTAGATCCTCTCTCTAACTCTCCCACAACAGGCTTTTAGGCATTAAGGAGGATAATACCAAATGTACTCTTGAAAGAAGGTTAGGTTGAGTGCTAAGGCTTTCAATGACTGAGTCACTCCCTGTCACACTTAGGTCACTTGCTGCAAAGTGACCCTTTCATTTATGGTTGTTAATTTTCTACACTGAAAGATGCACAAAGATATCACACTGAAAAAAGTAGCATCAAAAGACTCAGCTATATTATTTAGTTCCTCTTTTTCCAGTGTTTTATATTTTACCATAATAAACATAGATTTATCATTATATCAATTTGCTCCTCTCTCAATTTCATATTTAGACTTGTTGTTCATTATTGCTATTTTATTATCCCTCTGAAGTATCATCTATTTCAACCCAGTATCATCAAACTTTGAGAGTTCATCACTACTTCCTAAATTAGAAAAACATTAAGAGAGTATTTGCTCCAGTTCTTTCTCATCAACTCTTGAGGTGGCCTATGATTAAATGACATACCAATCTTCTAAATTTGTCACACCTCAAAACACTACAAAATGCATTAAATTTTAAAATAGCAATTAATTTATTGATTCCAAAATTTATTTAGTGTCCACTGACAATTAAATTCAACCCAAATATATTCCTCAGCAGCTTTCCACTCATGCATTGAGCTCTTTCATTTAGTTATGATTTGTAATATCAAGAAAAAAGAAGGAAATATCGGACATAACTTGCTTTAACTTGCTTAAATCTGAAAAAGGAGGTGAATCTGACCTTTATGATTGTGTACAGTCATTTACACTTTTGTGATAGGGCTCTTTCTGTCATCTACAGTATTAATTATGTGACATCACTACATAAACATCTTTTTTGTCACAAAATCCACAAATAGAGCCGAACTACCTAGAAGGCATCCCCAAACATTATAAATTTGAAAGAAAGAAAGAAAGAAAGAAAGAAAGAAAGAAAGAAAGAAAGAAAGAAAGGAAAGGAAAGAAGAAAGAAGAAAGAGAAAGAAAAAGTTTCACTCGGATTCCATAACTGGCTAGAAGAGGTTAGTGAAAATACATTGACTCATTGATCAGTGGTGTAAGTATGAATACCAGGATGTCTAAACAAACTCCGTCTGCAGTACAATTCGGCAGAGATCAATATTGCTATAATTCATAAAATTTTAATTTCTGTAAAAATAATATGTTCCCACTTGATAATATTTTGAAATAAGAACAATAATGCATGTTTTCTGAAAAAATTACCATTTGAGGTTTAACAGTTTCATCTCATACTGCTCTTTGGGTAGAACATATTTCTTAAATTTTAGCTATACATTTTCCTTCAGATTTGTAAAGCCACTATGTACGAAAAGTGACAGTGACCCGGTTGCCTGTGCTGTAACTGCTCACCTATGATTAATTGCCTTTGAAACCAGATATCAATCACTTTCAAATAAGTTCATTATTATATTTGATATAGAATTAATCCAATATGATATTTCTCTTACAAAAGATGATATATTCAAATTTAGGATTTCACCACATGGGAAGGATTATTAGCTAATTTACTTTTTAAAGTGTTTATATAGCCTCCATTTAGTTTAAAATATACTTTTGGTAGAAAAATATTTTCTTCAGCATCTTTCTTCTTTTCCTCATAGAAAGCACACAAAAATAAAAAGAATAAAGTAGCCTCTATCAAAATCTCTAAAAATCAAGTTAAATAAATTAACAAGAAGAAATATAAAATGTTTTCAAATTTAATAATAAACAGAGGGGCTAACGAGATGATGAGTTGTGGTACGTTTAGTAGGACTCTAGCAAAATAAACAAATGAGGATGGAGTAAGAGAGACCAGCTCTATATCCTTACAAAGTACTCGTGCAAAACAGCAGTGCTCTCTGGGCAAGACAGGTTCCTCCTGTACAGCCACACATTCACACGGCAGTGATGGACACAGCCAGAGACGGAGGAGCCGAGAGCTGAACCACGCGTTTCTGTGGACTTAATTATTTGAAAAGTAAAATTGGATGATTTCCTATAGAATAACAGAGGGCATTCAGACTTAGCCATGGAATCCAAGAAGTAGCAACTGAAGCCCTAGGTTTCTTACACACACACTGCACATGCAACAACATATGAGTTTCCTAGTACTGTAATGATTAGTATTTAATTACATCAAGCAAAAACTGAAACATAATCATTGAAAGATGAATAGATAAACTACCCAGTAAAGGAGGAGAAAATGGTGTCATTAATATGAAATTTAAAGACTACCAAAGAAAGAAAATAGAACAACAAACATATATAAAGTAGGTTCAAAAAATTATGTAAAAATGAAGGACCAAAAGGTCTATCGAGTAAATCATTTAATTAAAATTTCAACAGGTACATGAAAAATGTATTCATAAGCACAAAATCACTAATATATATGTTAGATAATTTAATGTAATTGATACAAATAAAATCTGGTATGGTACATGGTCTGTTAGCCACAATAACCAGAAAATCAAGGCGCCATCTAAAAAACACAAAGATTTTGAAGAAATGGTTTCACAAAATTTAAATCTACTTCTCTCAACTGAACAGATGTACTTCTCCCTAACTATCTGGGCAGGAGGATATCTTAACAGCAGAAAAGTAGGAAAGGTAAACACGCCAATTTCTGTAGTGCGATAAGAGGTAGTTGTCAAGAAATACACACACCTCAGCTTACACTCACCTTTCTCTATCCATAAAATAAAACATTCTTTTCAGGTAGAAAGCATTAATGCTAAGTAAATTATTGAGGCATATGTCTCTACAAAAAAGAAAACATTTCTAAATAATTTATAAACACATAATTTCTAATTAATTTTACTCTTTTTTAACTACTATAGAAAAATAAAACTATAGTGTCACTAATAGTTTTTGATAAGTTAAATATAGTTAGAAATTTAATGCTCTAATAGAACATAATCAATTCTGATGAGCAGAGATTATTTTAGTAATGAAAGTAACTTTCAATACTAGAATTTTCTTACTCTAATGTGTCATTCTGATAGATGCACAGAGACAAATTATATAATTTGCCTCAATAGATGTTGTTACAATCTAAAGTATTACATTGACAAACACGAGCTCTACAAATCATAGGATTCTTTTTATAAAGTTATATTAACCGCTCTGCCTAAGACTTAAAAATATACTCTTTTGGAGAACAGCTGAAGATTCTTTTTTAGACACAGTTGACAAGATTTTGTGAAAAAATGTATTGGGAGACATTAATCACATAATCATTTTTTTTTGTTTCTAACACTTATTTTTCAATTTCGATTACAAACTCCCTACTTTAAGTAATTTTCTTTTGTTTCCCATTTTATTGATATGTACAAGAGCAAAATTTAAGGCTTATAATGGAGTTGAGCATTTTGTGCACGTATGTATCTTGTCAAAGTGACAAGAGCTTTCCAGCTCTCCTTTTGCCCCTCCCCCAACCTCCCATCCCTCCCTCCGCCCCCACCCAGTCCCCCTCTTTCACTTTGTCTGTGGTCTAAACTTCCAGGAGATAGATAATCATTTTTATTTGTGAATGCCTTTATTTTATAATCCATTGTTTAAGAAATTCATGTGACCTCAGAAATCTTCATATCATATATTTATAATAAATGGCCTAGAAAAATGTATTGTTTCCTGCCAAAAACATTTTGCTGAAAATTATTTCATATGCTTCTTTTACTAGTAAATGCTATGAACAGTCACCCATGATTCTGCTCAAAGGTCTCTGGTTCTGTACTGCAAGTGCATTTGATTGATGTGAATTGCTTTTTTACTATTGTCCTGAGAAGAAAATGGTTTTAATAAAATGCAACAGTATTTATTAAAAAGGAATGTGCTGAGAGAAATAATTTTGAAATAGAAAAATTAGAAAAACATAACAAATAAATCACTCTTTGCAAAAATAACATGCTTTAAATAAATCAGGTGTCATTAGAAAAGTATTTTTATGAAATATATGCTTTCACATGTTTAAATTTTTGAATTAAAACATACCTTTAATTCTAGTATCAAGTGGTAATATATTTGGAAATAAAAATAACTATTAAAGTAAGATCATATGATGAAAATTTAACAAACTCATGAAGAAAATAAATCATCCTCAAATACACATTATAAAAATTAAGCACATTTTAAAAGATCAAATCAATTCCGTTTAATCTATGTATGTCAGAAAAAATAAAATTTTCTCCTTAAATACATTTAAATTTTAATTCCTCCACAAATATATCAACAAAAAAATTCCAAAATTGAACAATTTGACAATATTTGTATGTAAAAACAAACAATATATTAATGATAAGAACTTTCTGAATAAAATAAAGTGAATGGAACAAAAACTGAAAAAGATAGTGTTCCAGGTGTTAAAATATTTTATTATGCTTAAGAGATTTATTAATTGCACATGAGTAATCTACTACTTAAAATAAGACATGAATTCTACAACTAGATTAGGATAAATTAATTACCTAAAAATATAAAAACAAGCATGTAAAATATATGTAGAAATTTAAAAGAAAATATTGTGAAGTCCAATGACTTTCTGGAAAACAAACACTATTCACTATAATAAAAGTTGGTATAAAGCATCTCACATCTATGGCTAAGTTAAAATACTGATAAGTAAAGAAAATCTTAACATTAAATTAATGGAAAAATCATTGCAACACAATGAGTTATAAGCTGAACCATGCAAAGCCTTTCAAAATATGATTCAAGCTCCCAAAAACATTCATAAGTAAGTAACGTTATAATATAGAAAAAATACGTCTGCTGTGTTGGAACATATCTGCAATCCCAGCACTGTAAGAGCCAGAGGCACAAAAATTGTGAGTTCAAAGTCAGTTGGTAAGCCAGAGATTTAATAAGATTATAACTTTCTCAATGTAAACAAAAATTAATAAAGAATTAAGGATAAAGCTCAGTTTTAGGGGCATGGTTTTCATCCCCAGTATCACATTTAAAAAATTAAATACCAAATGAACGGAATGAATTCACCCATTAATGTCTAAATACTCAAACAATGCACTGTTCTTTTAATTTTGATTTTAAAAATACTTAAAAATGTTTTGTTCAAAAAAATTGAGTGAAGTCATGAAAAATGCCTATTCTTATTCAGAAAAAATATAAATTAAAATCCAGTGACATGCTATTATTATTTTTCATTTGTAAAAATATTTAAGTTTGGAAACAAAATCAGTTGGTAAGCTTTGGAGAAATAAATAACTTCATATCATCTTAGTATCTTATTTTAAAAAAACCTCCATAACTATTGTTTATTGATTACAGTGTTCTATTCAGTCTGCAGTCTTCAACAATGTAGCCATACCCACCCTCTCGAGCAAAAATTAAAATAAAAATATCTCTTGCTGAAGGCTCAGATAATTATTGATACTTTTGTACTAAATTATAAAGTTGTGAAACTTTTTAATATATAATGCTGCTGCATACTTAGTAGATTTGTAGTGTAACATAAGCATAACTTTTGTGTCTAGCCAGAAACATTAGCAAATGTATGACTTCCATTATTGCATTTAGAGTTCTGTTGCAGTGGGCTGGTGTTGAATGTACAATATTCACCATGCATGTATTTTTACCTCATTGATGGTGTATTTTTTTAATAAAAGCAACACCTCAAACAAATGAATCCTGAACTGTGATACAACTTTAAGAGGCCCATATCAATCTACCACTTGGTTAACAACAAAAACTACAAAATCAAACAAAACGAAAATAAATCAAATATCTGAAGGTATCTAGTTTCATTTGCCTTGGTTTTCTGTTTTCTCACCTTCAGTTATATTCTCTTTAACAACATGCTGTTTTTTGTTCTAGTATCATCCTTGTTTTTTTAATCATTATAGCTTTGAGGCACAATCTGACGGATGTGAGTATAATGCGTCCACATTTAGTCTTGTTGCTGTGATTTATTGTGGATTTTCTGGATCAGAACTGGCCAAACAGCTCATCCTCACTATTTGAAGAATGCTGATGTCATTTGATTGTAATTGCTTTAAATCTACTTATTATTTTTGGTAACATGGCCATCTATACAATACTGGCTCTGCTCATCTGTGATCACAGGACGTCTTTCCAAGTTTGGTGGTGATTATTTTGAACACAAAAGAAACTTTTTAAAAAATTGAGTACTCATTATTTACTTCTAATTCCTTGGTCCACATATACAAATACATATACAAATGTATATTAGATCAAAAAAGAAATTACTTAAAATATTAAGTGTCACTTAAATTTTGGGCTAAGAAAAACTTCTATTTGTTTTCCTTTCACTGCTTTTCTTTTACTTAAGCAATTAAGTCAAATGGTTAGAAATTACATATTTGTACAATATCACTCTGAATATTTGACTCTGTGTATGGATGGTGATATGCTAAGCATGTGACATGCCTGTGTGTTTTCAAGGTTACAGCAGGACAGCTTACTGTGGAAATGAGCTCTAAGGGAGCAAAGCTATAGAGAAATAATATTTGAGGTCAGAGAAAAATGGTATAGACCAAATGGTCTACGAATTTTGTTCTTCTTGGCTCTGTACACCTCTTTACTCACAAAGCTTAAAACAGTGCAACCTGAGAGGAACTGCGCAGATAACCACTAAGCAAGTGAAATAGTTTCCTTTTTACACATTGCCATGTCTGTACTCTTTGATTCTCATATGCACACATACATGCAGAAACACACTCCCAGCACACACACTTACACACAGGTACTTTTTAAAATCTGACACCGAGGTAGATCGTAGAAATGCAAATATGAGAAAAATATTCTTTAAACATACATGGTAATCATTGCACAATTGGGAGAATAGAATGTTGTATATATGACTATTATAAACATAGACGATTAATGTATAAATGAAGTTGTTTATGTCATCATGTTTGTTACAAAAAAAATGTACTCTACCTGGACATTAGCCAAAAACAGTAAACAGTAAAGTGGAAATGGGGAGATCAGAAGAGCTACCAGTCACCAAATTCAGAGGCTCTAAATGAGCCAATGTATGTCATTTTAGGTGATATGGCTGTGTTGACAACGTTGATTCTGTCTATCCAGAAACAGAATGTCTTTCCATTTTCTAAAATTGTCTTCTTTACAATACTATCAAATTTTCAATGTAGAGGTCCTTCATTCTCTTCATTAGTTTGATTTCTGGATATTTAATTATCTTTGACATTATATTTCAAGAATCTCCACATTAAATGCTGTGCTTAAAAGTCCAAAAGAGGTGTTTAAAACAAAAAGAAATGAATGTATTATGCGACGAACGTAGTTGTTGTTAGAAGTTAATTCTTCTTTGTGCTGCAAATATTTAACAAATTCCTCACATTCTATAATAAAGGGAAGAAATATGTCTACCTGAAACGAAATACTAAAGAGTATTATTACATCTTAATATACTAACTGGCTTCCTATTGTATGTAAAAGAATAACAATTACTTTCAGGAAAAGAAAAATAATTTTATTTTACTCTAAATATTATACTTGCATTCCAAATGTTCATACTTGAGAATTCACTTGAGGGTAATTTTAAAATTAAATGCAAATGTAAGAGATTAAGATACAGTTCTAGATGAAATGTTATAATTAGTACAAAATAAACCACAAATTATAATGCTGAGAACTTTTTGAATTTTAGGGCAAGGTCACAGGTGCGGAACTTTAATTTGTCAGCAGTAATCTATAATAGAGAACTTAAGAGACTCTACACATTCTCCCCTTTTAAGAAATACATATGATGATTTGTCTTGCTCTTCTTTTGGTAAAAGCATTATGAGTTTTTTCTTATAAAGCTTTCACAGATTTAAAAATTAATTTTTGCATAGGTATTTTACAAAATGAAGTATATTAGCTTACACAATATATGAAATCAAATTTTCATCTTTGAATTAAGAAACTGAAGATATAAATAATTAAATAAAAGTAATGAAATTATGTATTCAACAGCATAGAAAAGATGGTTAAGCATAAAGTTAAAATCTCTAGGAACCTTATAAATTTGGATTTTGTTAATATTTTTCAGTAAGATGCAATTTAGATTAATCATATATAAAAAATACGAAAGCATATTTTTAAAAATTCTCTGCAATATTTTGTCTTTATCAAAAATATATGAAAGCTTAATAAATTTCATATATCAGATAGTAAATAGAAGGTAATAATATATATTCAAGTGTGATGCTAAATATAAAAGTTTAGTTCTTCTATTTATTTTGAACTGAATGTTTGAAATAAAATAACTTCAGTTAAGGTTTTTGAACTGTGACCTGGTATATTTTCTATATGAAGAGTTGAAATAATTTAAGAGTTCACTGAATGTACAGCAAATTAAATTAAAGTTTTCTTTGTTTTATTCTCTATCCCTTTTTTTTCCTGTGGCAAAAAAGGAACCATAGTAAAAATCTTTAAGTTTTATAATGAAATCATGTAAATAATTTTACTAGAAATCAGAAAGTTCAAATAGATAACATTCTTAATTTAATAAGGTTTAAAAGTTTAAAAAACATATTAAATATGATAATGCACTTTTTCTGTGTCATAATTTCACAGGTTTGCCTACTAACCATTGAATGTAAAAAATGAACTTAGGTTTAGCTTGTGATAATTATTTTCTATATTTTATCCAGTAGAAACTATTTGATGAAGACTGTAGAGTAAATTTTGTGTGCTTCAAAACTAAATCATTTTTTTAATTTCTTAAGTGAAAAAATGTGTCAGGAATATTTTCAAGTGATGATTTAATGTATTTTGATCATCTTCAATGAATAGACATTTCTAATCTAAGTTCATATTAAGAATTTTTTAAAAAAAGAAAACATGAAGAGTTCTTCAATATATAACTTTTACCTTTGAGAATTTCTTCATTACAAAAATATTTCTATAATCTTTATAATCAGTAAGGAAGCAGCTATTGAATTTTAATATTTTTGTCAAGCTAAAGAATTAAATATAAAGACTTGCTACATGAATGTTAAATAAATATAATTAGTATTTATTTAGTCTACAGAATATATCTGAAGCTGGTTTATGAATTGTAGATGTTTTGTTCTCTTAATTCTTACATTGATTATAATGAATTAATTTTTGCTCTCTAAGTAATAGGTGACATTACTCAGTTACAAAGTTGGAAAAATTTATCAGAGGTTATCGACCTCATAGGTGGTAGAGCCAAATTTTTAAAACCCAGCACTTTGTTTCCAAAATCCATCCATGTTAACAATCCATAGTGGAAATAATATCTTCAAAAAGAAATCAGCTTATGAAGAAAACCTAGTAATTGGTAATGTAAGAGAGAATATTTATGTAGATTTGTAAGATAATTTTGAGAATGAATAAAAGATGCAATTATATACCATGTATCTATTGCCAGGGATTAAAATTTTAAACACTAGAATAAAATTATCCACAAAGCTGTATTATGTATGACAGATAGATAGATAAGTAGATAGTAAAATACATTTAGGTTACATGTTAAGGAACAGATTGATTCCAACTTTAAATAATGTTCAATTATAGTTGCAAAATAAAGAATATGTCCTTAAATATTTACATTGCTGATGAGACAGCAAATTGGCAAGATCACAAAATGAAGGGCAATGTGGAGATTCCTCAGAGGGAGAAAATAAATATTCCGCTCGATCCAGCAGCGCCTCTTCTGGGTATCGTTCCAAAAGTGTTAAGAAGCTACACATAGTAGAGATACGTGTATAAGTATGTTTATAACAACACAACTGACGGTGGCTAAATTGTGGAAGATGCCAAAATATCCATCAGCAGGCCAGTAAGTGTTAGAATTTTGGTACATGTGCATAATGGCTCACTTGTCTTCAATAAAGAAGATAAATTTTAGGCTTTTGTAAGTAAATGGATGCAACTTGAGACCGTCATGCTGAGTGAAGTGAGCCAAACACAAAAGGTTAAATATCTCATTGTTTTTCTAACGTGAGGAATGTAGAATACAGACATTTTATACAACCAGATGGGTGTGATAGTGGGAGGAGGAGGGGGTGAGACAGGGAATGGGAACTGGGAGGTCAAAGAAGGTGGAGGGAAGGATTGTAATGTTGACGCGATTTATATGTGTGCACATACTGATGTTTAGTGTAAACAATGTGTATTGCAAATATATATTTGAAAATGGGAAAAATAATACAGGACTCATCTTACTCCTTTTCTTTGAAAGGTACAATGTGCTTTGTACAATTCTTGGAGCATGATCAAAAAACACATTTTCATGACATACAGATATAAAAGCAGAAATCTGATGCTCAAGATATAAACAGCAGCATTTCGTTTTCCCTAAACATGAGTTTAATGACTGTTTCTTGTCTTTGTTTCCTTTACTTCAATATTCTTTGAGAAGCTGCCACACACGTAAATTAATCAAATTTTAATAACTCTAAATCTCTGCTATCATTTTGTACACACTGCAAGTTTCGCCATTTCATTACCATAGGAACTTGAAATAATTAGCCTTTAGATATAATCAATTCTTGACTCATAAGTTAGAATTTTTTAAATAATTAAAAACAATATGATTTTACTATTTTCCCAGGGCTAGTTCAAGAGTCTAGAAAATACTATGATCATATTAAAACATATCTTAAAATAATCTGCTTACATATTTATTACATACAATAAAAACATACATATAGTAAAAATGAAATGGTTTGTATTTTAGCTAACTTTTTTGTCTTCAGGTATATAAAGAAATGTTGGCATAAATATGAAATCATAACATACGGCACAACTTAAGCAGTGCACACCAACAACTCTCGCTGCACAAGCTTCACCAGTTTGTCAAGGACTGGATGGACAGAATAGTTCTGACACACGTCGTGTGGGCTTTCTCTGTAACCAGTTTTCTCTATGTTTGTCCGTTTACTTCTCTTGTTTGATCATTAGTCTTTGTTCAAGGATGCTAGATAATCAATGCAGGCAGTAGAGCCAGGAGCGCTCATTTAGATAGTCAAGGAAAATACTGTATCATACATCAAAAGCATGAATCGACATTTTGAGTAGGTTCTCTGAATTTATTCACTGGAAAATAGCCAGTGCTGGAATTGTATTTTAGACACATTATCTCCTCATTTCTGTGGATATATAGCGAAGTTATATAGGTATACAATGTTTCAGTACATGAAATTGCTGCTTGCATGTTGGACTAAACACTATAAAAAGTTAGTCTGTCAATATATATTGGATCTGAGGCTAAATGAAGGTTGCACAATTTTAAAGCATTTTTAATTAAAAATCATTTTGACACACATAAAAATGTTAGCAAAACAACAGCTCATAAATCTTATTTTCGTGAAAAAACAAATATTCTGAATTGTGACAGCATAAACTTTTTCCTGCTTTTCATTTTTACACAAAGATATACATGCATTTTTAGCCTTTCCTGTTTTGGTACTTGTGTGCATCATGAGACATGTGAGGTTCACCCCTATCACTGTCAGTAGTGACTCGTGTTACTTTATTGATTTTGTTATTGTTCACATAGATTGTTTGCATTTCAAAGCAATAATAAGGAATACAATTTTGAAGTTTTAGTGTATGTGTTTTAGTGTAGATTTGTATAATTTTCTCTTTGATATATATGTATAGACAGACAGACAGATAGAAAATTATAATTCCTCGGGCACATACTTTGACATTTAATCATAGTGTAAAATTGTTTCTTGATGTTCTTGGGGCAGTGTACACCCTTGTGGTACACAAAAGACTTCTAGACCTTTACAGTACCCAGTAGCAATTAAGACTTTTCAGATATTAAAATGGTATTCTTCTTGATTAGTATAAAATAGTTTTTGTAGGGCATTAATTTGCTTTTATCATATATTAAGCTAAATTTGTGTCATTAGATAATAAATTTAGTGTCTATTTTTTGCTAAGCCCATTTCAAAAGATTTACATATTGTATCCAAGATTGCTACCACATCAGTATTAAACAATTATATCACTCAATTACAACATATTGCCACTGTTAGCCTAATTGACTAATTCTTTTTCTTTTTTTTTAAATTTTACTCCTGTGTCAATGATAACTTTGAATGTCTAAACTGATTCTTTTACAACCTGGCTTGAGGGACAGTCCAATGCCATTGCACGAGATCAGGTATACTTTATGTTGGCAGCTAACGCAAATGACTGTGCCTTACTGTTTATCTCAGTTTTCCACAGATGAATTGATCATGTACTAATAGAGCTAGTGTAGTTCACCAAAGCACAGATCAAAGGAAAATGTTATTCCTTATATTAATACTAAAATTTTATTTATCAAAAGCAAATTTTAAGTTACTTTAGAACTTATTGATTATTTTGAGGTATATTCAAGATGTGACCTGCTGCAGTATGGAGTAATATTTTTCCCTTATTTATTAAATGTTGTAATAAAATATTTATAAATGGAAGTATTAATATTATTTACATAATATATATATGTCAGTGCATATATTCATATATATGGAAAAAATAGTTCCTTTCACTCAAAAAAGGACAAAATCACAGGCCTCATATTAGACGTGATGGCTTTAAATTGTTGTATTGTAATTAAAGAATAATAACTATGTGATTAAACAGGCATTAATGATGACAATTGATGTGTTATTGTTTTTCATCATGATTTTCTAGATTAATATATGTCAACAAATCAATAATTATATGGCTTTAGCTAGATGTCATAAAGAATTAATTAATTAATTAATATTTGAAAATTTTAATTGGTAGATATATAAAAGTCAAACAGAGATTACTTCTACACAGAAATGGTTTTAATGGGTATATTATGTTCTTGTATGCATTAGATAATTATTTGAACAGACCTAGATTCCTGAAAAACTGTAAAAGAAATACATTCTCTGAGCAATTGTGCCTGCCAGAGGTCATAATACATCTTATTTAACACATTAATGCATATAATTATATTAACTTGTCTACAAATCTGTCCTGCAGAAAAATAGTAATAATTCTATAAATATAATATCATATTCTTTAACATATATGGGCCCATAAATTATGTCATTCTTTTTTTCTAATCTCCATTATTTCACCACATATAAATATAAAATCAGAAAACCATATATGCATGTACAAATGACAATTGTTCTAGAATGGACATTGGATGTAATTTTCATTTTGCTTTTTTACAGACAATCATAATTTCCCTGAAGAATCACCCCTTTGAATCACATCAAAAAAAAAAAAATTCTACCAGCATTTAAAATTTTGGCTCAAATTGTCAATAATAAATGCTTTTTATCATTTCCATTATTTCTTTGTTTATTAGGAAACTGGAAAGGTACCTGTATTTAACATTTGTTTGTTTTATAAATTGATTTACAATTATTCTCCACCCCCCCACAAAAGTATCTACTGAGAAATTAGTACAAATCCAAAATTTTAGGTATACTGCAAGTGACTCTTCTATACTGTTGATGGGACTGTCAGTTAGTACAACCATGATGGAAATCAGCTTGTAGATTTCTCAACAATACTGAAGGCAAGGGGAGATCACATTTGAGCCAGCTGTCCCTCTTCTTGCATACTTCTAAGAAACTTAAAATCACCACATTATCATGGTGGATTAATAACAAGGTTTACTGCCACAAATCTTTTGATAGAGGGCGCTTGGAAGCAACCAGTATGTTCATCAGTAGATGAATGGATGAACAATGTACATACAATGAAGTGCTATCCTTAGCAAAGAAAGAGAAATCTGAGTCATTTGTAGGAAAATGCAAGCATCTAGTAAGCTTTACATTGCCTTTCTACTATGAGAAAATCAAAAATAAAATGTAACAAGCAAAATAAAAAAGAAACGATAGGACGCAGGGAGAAAGCACTTGTGAATAAGGGAAAGGGAGTTGCGGAAACGGTGAGGGGGGAAGGAATAGGAAAAAGAAGCAAACCCAACTGAAATGTGATATACATATGTGCTAATTTCCCAAGCTGCATTTAACAAACTCGGATCACAAATTCATACTAATAAATAGTAATTTGGGAAAAATAGCAAATATTTAATAAAAATATCTTTTAAAAACTTAAAAAACTGAACATGATTGTCTAAAACTCAGAGGATCAATTTTTATTGAAATGGCAATACTAAGATACAATGAGCCTGAAAAATTAATCTGGATATTTACAATGTGTAGTCATGACATTTTGTAGGATTCAAAGTACTTGAGTAATTAGTAACAAGTACTTTCCTGTTATGTATTATAGACATTTTCATAGAGGCTTGTATTTGTGTAGTGGTCAAACACACTTAAAGATAATATACCTTCTTTGATTTCTTTTTCAACTCTCCAATTTCTAAAGATAAAAACACACCAAAATTAAGTACTATAAATAAATAATTTTGAAACTCAAATGTATCAGCAAAAACCTGAAAACTTATGTTTCTAGCCTAAATGGGATGATAGGGGTTTACTTTCATGCTCAAAACAAAATATGTAATCCCACAATTACCAAAATTTTTCAATTAAGAAAATTTCAGGCCATGAACAATTGGAGAAAAGTGATAGGTAGAATTCAAAGGGCTCTCTGACCTGGGTTAACATTTGTGTTACAGGGCAGAAAAAGTGCTATTGTTGCATAAGGGAGCATTAAAGAAAACATTAAGCACCCTTATAGCTCTGAATGTCTTCACAGATAATCAAATCTTCAGCTTAAGATTCATTACTGAGTGAACAATAGGAAAGTAACAGAGACAGGGGAAAGAAATATTGTTTAAATATCAAGTGCCCCCAAAATGTCATGATTAGAACATGATTGTATCATGGGAGAGCTATCTTTATCTTTACTCATCAGGGGATTTATTTATTCATGAGTTTAATAACTGGCTGTGCTGTTAATATGTGGGGCTTATTGGAGGTGAGTCTCCGGTGGGTCACTGGAGCTGTGACATGGAAGGATGCATTCTCGTCCCCAGCTCCACCCATCTTTGCTTTGCTTTCTGGCTGGAATGAGGAGCACCCTTTTCCTAGCTCAGCCCTCTGACGTGCCCATGATATTTTTGCCTCGAACAAGCTAACAAAGTACTAATGCTTCAGAATTGTGAGCCAAATAAACCTCTAGTACTGCAAGTCATAGGTGCTGGTATTTTTTCCTCAATGACAGCTCAACTTATTAATACAAAAAAAAAATGTTCCCAAGAGTAGGGTCACAACTATGGCTATACCATATCACATTGCTTGGTATCATTTTGAATTGGTTTGTGTGAAAAATTTGGAAAGCTTAAGAACTATGGGCTAGAGAAATTTGAAATGCTGTAAACAAAACTTGATATAATATACTAGCCAGGGACCCAAAGACCAGCATGCTGAAAGAAATGGACATTGTGAAGGTCAAGTTCAGAAAGGTTCCATTTGGAAAAAATGACTTATGACCAAAGGCCATGTATATTACGTCTTAATTACTGGCAAAATGCACATTTTGTGCATTTCCTTAACTATGCAGGCGTTTTAAGTTGGTGAACTAATTAACTGTGGAAGAAGTTTCATGGAAGAACAAGGTTCAGACTAAGGCACAGGAGCTACTAGTTGCTATCAGCTTGCTATACAGTGTGAACCAGAGGAAAGGAGAAATATATGGCTTAAAAATTCGCTATTTGGCCAAACAGAGAATGCCTGTAAACTTAATGAGAGGGACACCTTGGTTTATAGAAAGATAGCATTTTTAAAAAAGCAAATTATTTTAAAGTAACATTAAAGATGCCTTATGAGCTTCTCGGGAAATGAGCACAGCCCACAAGACCAAGGCTATAAGAGGGTGACTATTCCTTTGGAGGACTTTAACAAAAGAAATTTAGTTCACAGTGCTCAGAGTCACCTAGGAATTATTTTTTCTCTTAGTTTAGCCATCCAGAGTCCATGAGGCCATTGTAACTATGGTCATGGCGGCAGGAGTAAGGGGGGGTCTGCTCCTTGTGCTTTGGCCAAGTTTAATATCATTCATGTGACTCTGTTCTTTCAGGCACGCAGAATCTAACAGTTTTGGGTTAATGAAGTATTAAGCCTAGATTTCACAGAAGAAAAAAGAGGCCAAGTAATTTCCAAAGTTCATGACTTTTTGGGAATAAAGCTGTTCAGAGTCCAGAAAATTGAAGATGCTGGAAAGATGAAATGTGAAGTGAGTAGAGACTTAAATGTCACTTAAATATTTTATCAAGGTGTTTTTTCCCAGGGTGATAGGTAACATGGTAAGAGCATTGAATTTTAAGAGCTTGGTCCCAACACTGCACTTCTTTGGGCTGTGAAGTGAATTCTTTGATCAAGCACAATGTTGTATGAAATATCGTGATTGTGTGTAAGCCATTCTGTAAATTCACAGATGGCAGTTCTGGCTAAAGCATTGCCTGCAGAGAAGACAAATCCTTATCCAGGGTAAGTATCTATTCCAATAGTAAAATAATGTTGTCTCTTCTAAGATGGAAGCTGTTCTAAGTAATCAACTTGCCACTAGGTAGCTGGCTGATCACTCACAGGAAGGTGTCATATCTGGGACTCACAGTTGGTCTTTGCTTCTGGCAGATTGGACACTCAGCGGTGCCAATAGCTAGGTTGACCTTGATGAGTGGAAGCTCATATTGCTGAACCTGTGCAAAAACTTCCATACTTGCCATGTGGTCGTTTTTCATCTGAACCCATTGCAAGAGATGTCTGATGAGTTAAACTGAGTGTAATGAATGAAACATGTAATTGCAATCAGCTTTGTCATTAAACATTTTCTCTCTAGCAAACACTCATAAAGGACGCAAATAATTTTATTTGAGAACCATTTAGAAAGATATATCTATGTACCTGTTTCTAGATAGTTTTTATTAATTTCCCAAACATAATTCTATCAAGTTTTAAACCTTGCAGTCACAACATTGCTAACAGTTTGCAAATCTGTGTGTACTGTATATTTGCACATCTGGTAATCTCTCCTTATATGTCAAGTGAACAACCAGAAGCGCTGCTCAGTATTCTTCCCACTTGACAGTTTTCATTCAGTACTGTTGCTGAGGAAAGCTTTGTTTCCGAGTCCTAGGGGAAGGTTCTATGGCTCACCCACAAAAAGGTATAAATGTCCCCAGCATTGCCTTTGGCCACTGACACCTCAAGTACAATTTAAAATTAACCATGCTTTATAGTTTCACTTATCTAATATTCAAGAAAATGGAGCCTAACCTACACAAATAATGGGTATTGTCTGTCCCTGTTTGGAAGAGAGATTAAACAAAATCTAAGATTATGAAGCATTTTAAAATTACATTTCACAAAATTCGTTTAAATAATTTTATCAATATAAATTCTACACTCAAAATCCATGTCATTATACTAAGAGAAGTAGTTGTTCATTTATTTTTGCATCTTGTTTGCATTGTTTTTCCTATGGAATGATGACTTATTTCTTGTAATCCATTCTTTCTTTGTTTTCTTCTTCAAAAAATTCCTAACAAGCATGTCATAACATTTCCATCATTCTAATGGGAAATCTGAAAATATTTTATTTATTTATGTATTTATTTATTTATATAGAGAGAGGGTCTTACTTTGTAGCCCAGGCTGGTCCTGAACTTACTACGGAGCCCAGGCTGGCCTTGGACTCACAGCAATCCTTCTGTCTCAGCCTCCTGAGTGCTGGAATTATAGGCATGTCCACTATGCCTGGTTTGTATGGTGCTTGGGAACCAAATTTGCTTGCTAGGCAAGCACTGTAATCACAGAGCCATTCCTCCAGCCCTTGAAAACATTTTCCTTTAAATCCTCAGACTCCTCTTTGCACTTTTTTGCTTCTTTTATTTGAGTGATTTTCTTATTACTAGGTCAGGTTATCTCTCAATACCCAGCAGAGCTTTTATTTCCACACAAAGCCTCACCTTCAAATGACATGCCATTGGTTTTATTACCCATAATTGCTTCTACCTCTCAAAATAAAATAAAGAGGTTTAATAAATCTTTAATGACCATATAAAATGCAAACAGCAAGAGTCTGTACATAACATCTTTCTTTGACAATCTGTTTAGTTCTTTCACTTAAGAATTGTTTTAAATTATTTTGAGACAGAAATTTTCCCCAAAAATAATACAATGCACATTAAATTTTCTCTCAGTCAGTATTTATATTTCTTCTCACAATTGTTAAGTGAATTAATGGGGGCATATAATAATTTGACAATTTATTTTTGAAATAAAAACATAATTAAATTACGATAAAGTAAAAACTAAAATAAAATATAAAAACCAAAAAGTTGTTTTCTTTACATATTTCAAATCAAGATTTCATATTGCAGCGAAAATAAGAATACATTTTCTTCAAATAATTTTAAAGAAGTGAATAGTCATTATAAAAACAGAAAAAATGAGGTCAAAGAATGGAATAACGTAATTTTAAAATAATAATATCAAAACTGACAAGGAATTTAAGAGTCAGAAGATCTGGATGTATAAAAAAACACTGTTCTCTCTAAAATCAGGTGTTTTATTCACCATATCAAAAACATATGTGAATCTTAGAAATAATTTTGCTCAAATGATATTGCTAAAAATATATAATGCTTCTCAGAGGGTAAGAATTTTCACCTTTAGTATATTGCAATATCATATTTCTTATCATTACTTAGAACTAATAAAAACAAACCTCTAAAAAACATGAAGTAACTCAATATCAAAAAGCTGAATGTATTTACCTCAGGTATCCCTGGCCTTGTACTCCTTGGGCGAGAACTAACTGGGTGATGTTCTTGTGAAGCGAAGACGGAAAGTAGATAAGAGAGAGAAGAGATTTCTGGACATAGTTGATACAACGCAGGCACGGGATATTAGAGAGTACTGATCTGAGCTTTGATATATTTTTTCAATGTATTAAATGAATGCTAGCATAATAATTGAAGGAGAGAGAGAGAAATTCTGAATATATCCTGAAATGTTTTACCAAGTACAAAAAGAGTTTTCATATTATTAATTGTTAGGGAAGTAGTAAAAGGTAAATAAATAAATAAAATCAAAACGAAGTACCTGTTTTTCTATTAGTGAAAAATTCCATAATTAAGTTATATATATATATATATATACATATATATATATATATATATATATATATATATATATATATATATATATTGAATTGTTACTTCTTTAAATGTGCCTCTCTATAGGTGAGAGGCAGATATGTCACGAATTTATAATCTCACATTTCTTACTTAATTTGAGAACTATAGCGTTTAAAATTGTTGAAACTGGTGTCTTTTTTCATATATTTTATGAAACTGAAGGTGTAATTATGGTTTTCCGTATTGCTTGTCAAATCCAATTGATTACGCCCTGTATGTCACCCAAGTCGCCCAGCTAAAATTAATATCTCAAAGGATACAGAAGCTGGCAATCTGAAGATAGATTAGTAAAAACCATTTTGGATAGGGCAGGCCGAGTCAAGTGGCCATCAAGGGACAGTAACACACATAGGCATGAACAAGTATTGCATCATCTTCTGACTAGAGAAACCAGAATTAAAAGTTCCACCTGAGCTCAGTGAAATCGGGTGCATTGGAAGAAACATTCCTTTAAAGATACTATACTAACAAAGTATTTTGGATACAGCTCAAGCCGAGAAACAAATGAGATTTTTCTCTACCTTGCTTCTCTGCCATTAATGGGTTTTGGTCTAATGTACTTGGCAAGGGCGTACAATTGGCAAAGTCCATAATAACCTTACAGGTCACAACAAAGCAAAAGAGGCCAGAAAATTTAACTAAATACTTTCCATCAGTAAAACTTATTAATCTGATGCAACAATCAGAGAAGAAGAATAAGAAAAAGGAATGGATTGAGGTAGTGTTGATGTGCTTGTGCACAGGAGGGTTGAATGATTCTACATTTACTTAAAAGCATTAATTTTGGTAGATACTAGAAAAATAACATGTGAGAAACCAAAGCATTAGGAACAGGCTTTACTATTTTTGTGAAATTTAGTCTTTTTTGAAGATTTTAGAACACTAGGTGGATATTTGGTTATCCTTTAAGTGTATTTCATCAAGATTTTGGTTTATTCTTCATCTCTAATGTAAAAAAGGAACTAACTCCAATGCTGTGGAGTAAGGTAGCAGCTGCAGTTTAAGCCTTGGGGCATATTATGAGTCGTTTCTATTAATTACTGGAGGCTGCATTTAGAGGATATTTTAAAATCATCGCGTTAACCCAGCAGTGTGGCTCTAAGATTATGTTGTGTCACAGTACTTCATGAAGGAGCAGCCTACATTGTACCTACAAAATTTTGACCCTCTAGATTTTTCACAAGACTGATTAATGATTTCTAATATACTCAAATTTAAAAACAATTACTAAATTAGATACTATATGTATGGCCCTAGTATAAATTATTTTATGTAATTTATTTATATTTTGAGAAATATGGAAATGAGTTTGAAAAATAAAATTACATGTCTTAAAATTCAGGAAAAGTGCAGTAAAATATGAAGTTGCTGTATGTACCATCTATCATGTGTCAACACACAAACATTTCAGTCTTTGAAGTTATGAAAATCTTTCCAAATTTTTCTTTTTCTTTACTATAAAGAACACTTATTCTCAATTCTATTATTTTCTAATTTTTTTCATTTAAATGTTTTTTCTGTCTTTTATATTTTTGCTTTTTTGTACTCTTTCTTCCGCTTTTCTTCTTTGATCTCCTTATCTCCTCTCATCTGTGTCATAAGTTATTTTTTCCTCTTTTTCCTGATTTTTATATAAAAGCCAGCTTTAAAATTATAATGAATCTATAAAACATTGAAATGTAAATAAAATAAAGAAGATGTCTTATGAAATTCAAAAAACATTCAGTTGGTTGTCTGTATTTGCTGAATATGAGACAAATACTTGATTTCATACCCTATAGTAACCAAGAAGAAAAGGTCACACTATAAGATACATTGCGTCTATGATGTAAATTTCAGTGCCAGTAGAGATTTTAAGAGATGCTGAAATTACACATTTATCCCTCATGCAAATGCAATATTTATCATTTGTGAGAAATTGATCTAAGTTGCATAATATACAATTGGACTTTATAAGCTGTGTACATATTATAGAAGTTAAAAATAAATGTAACAAATATGAATAAAATATGCCACATTGCTTTATGTAATATAAGGGAAATATACAATAAAATAGTTGACTTAAGAACAAAACATCTAAAAATACGTTTGGACTGTTCATTGTTAATAAATACATTTCATCCTGAAATGCCAATATTATTTATGGTCAAATAGAAAAATTTTACCCAAATGAAGATTCTAGAAATATATTTTGACTCTTATTTGGAAAATTAAGTACTACAACTGAGATCCAGGCCTATATTAATAGCCACTGAATTTTTTATTAGCAAGTTGTCTTTCTTTGTGTTCAAAAGTATTAATTTTTCCCACAACTGAAAGCCATAAGTATCTTCCCACTTTTTTCTGATACATTTGTTTGCAATATTTCTCCTTGCAATTAATCATTTTCCAAATAGCAGAAAGCGAAAATATAAACAGATACTATTTAAAGGAAATGCATTGAGAATGATCACTTACAATTATATGATGAAACAATTTTTTGAGAGTTTCAAAGGAATTAATATTTTAAGCAATGAACCTAAGACTATGTTGGTGTTACAATTCAAAAATATAGATTAACCCAAAAAACAAAAGCTCTGAATTTGTATGTTGGGGCATATTTGTGTATATTTAAAAGAAAAAAAATTAAAATTTCTGGTATTTAAGGGACGTACCAGAGCACATACAACTTCATGTGATTATAAAAAATGAAATGAAAAGAGAATTAGGCAATTAATATGTTGCACTTTTTGACTTTTCTGGCAATGATGAAAAATTTTTTTTCATTGTTCTCAAATCTGCAGTTAGAGCTTGAGACATTTGTTATAGCTTTACTAAAGTTTCAGACTGTATTTGCAATTAATAATAAATTATGTATTAGTATATTTCAATGGTGAATAGTAGTAAATGCATTTTTTGAGAGAAACTGTTTCTTTAACTCCTTTCTGCTCTCTTTCAGTTTGGATCCCTATCGGCTCTACTACGCTGTCGTTTCCGCCCACACACCATCACTAGTCAAGTGAAAGTACATCAAAAATGCAGACATTAATGTACAGAAAAGTTTCTTCATAATCCCATTAGTCTTATTATATTCTTAACTGCCTAATTTCAGATCCGTGACAATGTAGACACATTGACTGTGCTGGAGCACCTCTCCAGAAGAAGCCAGTTGACGTTGGCAGTTTATGACAAAGGAGCTAAAAATTATAGGATGTGAGACAAGCGCGGAGTACAGCATTCGCTGCACTCCCTGTTCCTACAATGGAAATTATCTACCCTGGGCGCTGAGTTTAATTGCTGCAAACAGCTCCAGAAGTCTGCACTTCCATCTCCAGTGTAGGTCAATGAGTATATTTGCATGGTAGAAATTATTAGCAACTAGGCCTGTCCCCGGGAGAGTATCCGCGATGCTATTCACACGCCATTAACGCCAGAGTTCACCCATGACCGGCGCAGACTGGGAAGAAATGCTCTCTCCTTGGGAATAGCCATTAGTGGATAAATACCATTCTTTTTAGATGTATTTTTATATACTTGTCCAACTCTTGCTGAATTTTAATAAAACTTTGTAGTAAACCCAAAATACTCATGAGGAGACATGTTCCTGGATTACTTCCTGGGTTTTAAAAATAAAGCTGTTTCATAATCCTTACAGTACAGAAACGTGTTTAGACATCCTTACTTCATTTGTGTCTCTTATTTTTATTTTACTAAGCCTTGAAATTACAAATACTGGCTGAAGGCAATGCGATTTCTAACAACATCTGGAAATAAGCTACACTTTAATTAGGATGTTGTTTAAGTCAAAGTGTTCATACATGCTTTGGTTCTTTCATATATAGTTATTATTCCAACCTTGCATCAGGAGCAGATGTCTTGGCCTCGGATGAAATGGAAAACAGGAAAGACCTGTGTCTTCCCTTCCTGAAGATTGCACCGATTGCTGTCTCTGTGGCTGACAGAAATTCAGCTATTTTATTGTCATTTATTTTCTTTCAAGTCCTTCTTACGTTTCATTGTATGTGAGAGTTACTCCATGAAATAAAACATTGAGGGTAGAAGACATTATTTTTTATCACTTTTTCTATTGCAGTACTGGGGATTTCCTATTGCAGTACTCAGGGCTTTCAGACTGAGCTACATTCACAGTCAATTTTTTTCTTAATTTTTATTTTAAAGCAAGGTCTTCCCATGCTTCTCCATTTACCAGGCCGGTGTCCAATTTATAATCTTCCTGCTTCCCTGAGGACTGGGAGTACAGGTCTGGGCCACCGTATAGGACTAGAAGACATTGTTATTTAATGATTTTAGGTACAATTACGGTATAGCAGGTCTTTAATTCATTCTTTGAATTTCTGGGAGCCGAATCTAAGGCTTTGAGTGTTCTATTCTCAAACTATATTCTCAGTTCAGAGGAGTTCAAGATGAATATGCCTTAGTTAGTAGATCCTGCGTTGCATGTAATATTGCTAGAGGAGATCAAGCCCAGGGCTTTGTGCACGTTACACCGGCACGCTGCCACTCAGCTACATGGCAAACCCACCTTATCTGAACATTTTTACCAAGTTAATCAGTGCCTGCTTATTTCTCCCTCTTGCCTCATACACCTCTTTCAACCCCTTTTCCACAATTGGCACCAAAAGTATCAAAGTCACTACATATTGAATAAAAAGAAAAGTTTTTCCCTTGCTAAAAAAATGCTGATTGATATCCAATATCCAAATTAACATAATGGCTTTTGAAATATAATTTCAAATTGATTCTTTAAAAAGAAATCTAATTCATCTCACAATTTAGGCATTATTCATATCTGTATGCCGTGCATTTTCCATATCATAGTATTACATTACTATCCAAAATAGAAACTTGTTCAGAGCGAATGTTGTCACTTTTAATCAAGGGTTTTTGAATACTTACAGAAAAGTGAGATGTCAGTTATTTCAGGAATAAAAAGAAGCAGCGTTACTTGTACATAGAAGGTAGGTGTATGAAATAGATGCATTTTAGACAAAAGTTACATAAAAGCATACTTCTGTTGTTATTGATTTTGTTCTAGAGAACTTATGATGAGCCAATGAAAAGTGAATGAATCAACCATTAAAACCTCTACATTCTTCACTAAAACGTGTGAACGGAAAGAAAAAAGCAACAAGAAGAATATGCTATTCTACATAAAAATATGGCTAGCATCATATTTAAAACTGTTGTTTCAAATGGTTGCAGATTTCTTTAGGAGGATTTCTGTGAGTTTGAGAACAACCAAGAATATCTGACCAAAAAATGCAGATTTCAATGTAGTATCATTATCATTTATTATGTTGCTATAATTATAATTATTGTCATACAAAATGTTCAGTTTGTTTCATGCACACAAGAGCATTAGAGTGAAATTTTAAAAAGGAGACAACCTCAAATGTGAAAAAAAGAAAAAAAATGATTTAAGCTTCAGAAAAAATTCAGGAGATGTAGAGGATCATAAGTATTAATGAAATTAGATTATTAGTGATTATTGCCTCAGAGAAAGTCGACTGGAAAGACCAGTTCAGGACAAATTTTACTTAATCTCAGTTTTCTCACTCTAGACTCTTTAAGAATATGGAGATAAGGTTTACACAGATTGTGCAGGTTAGAGTTTTGTGATGTGCTATGTGAAAACTAAATGAAAATCAAAGGATAAAAAAGCCTTTAAAAACTGAAAGTTTGGCTACATAGGTTTCTGTGTTTGTGCACTTGGGTACACAGTACATGTGTGTCTGTGTAAATTTGTTTTGATTGGGTTAGCTCTTTGCTAATAACTTATTTAAATTCACATATGCTATTGTGAATTGTTATGCCCAGATCTCTGGGACCCCAAAGACCACCAGGAGTCCGCGACACATATGCAATAACAAGGAGTCTTCATTTGGGCTTAAGCTCGGGCTCTAAAACTTCACCAATGCAGTGGATCAGTGCAGAGAGCCCCGAATAAAGGCTGAGCAGGGTTTTTATGGGGTAGGGACAGGGGTCGTCTCAGGAGATGTGACACAGGTATGTCATTATTCACATAGAACCAATCGTGAGTACACAGCTTTTATGATGGCAATGCTGACCATTTAGATGAGGCAGAGTGGCCATAACTTTTGTTATAACCTAATCATGACCATTTAGGAGTTTTTTTTTTTTTTTGGATGTAGCCAACCGAGGGTGGTATCTTAACGTCCTGGGTAGGGTCTTAAGGGGAGTGGAGTGATTGGTTAGTTTCACTGGGCAACTATCCATAATTCCGTGACTCTGCCCTAGACCCAGAAATACCAGATTAATTTACCCTTTCTGATTGGTTGTAACTAGTTAACCAAGTGTCCAAAGGCTATTCTGGCCTCGGGCATTCTTTTACAATTGTTTTATGTTCTCAGGAAGCTCAGGCTTAGAAACTCTTAGAGTAAGTTTGAAGTCTGTCTTGAAGTCTGTTCAGCTGGGGCTCTTCAAATTAAAATTGTTCTTTAGGAATATTTGAGAAGAAAGTATTAGTAATCATCTACTTAGAGTATTAAGCACTGGATTTTCATAATCATTTTCTGATTTAATTATTTTTATTTGTGCACATTGGTCATACAGATCAGTGATTTTCATTCATTTTGATTGATTCATACAGGTATATAACATAAATTGATCATTTCTCCCTCTTCATCCCTGACGCTCTCAGTATACATACACTCTCAGTGTATATCTAGTCCAAAATCAAAAAAACACTCAAGATATATGTATATATTTGGATCTATGGCATCCCCCAAAAGCCTCATGCCTCGTGGAGCTATGGATACGGCATGATCTGGCTGGAAGAGGCGGATGCCTGGGCTTGACCAGCAAGGATGTGTCCTGGTTCCATCTTTCCTACTGGACCTGCCTCTGTTGTGCCATGCTATGAGGAACTTTGTATACCGACTCTGGTCCTGGATTTGGGGCCCCAGCTCTGCCTTGTGATTCCACCATTTCCCAGCCACCTACTCATGAACAGAGTGTGACCTTCTGAAACTGTGAGCTAAAACAAACTTTTCCTTCCCTAACTGGTGAACGTTGTATATTAGGTCACAGCAAAGAGAAAGTAACTAAGACAGTCAAAAAAAAAAAAGATAGAAAGAAAGAAAAAGAAAAGAAAAACTTGAACTTCTTCACAATGAATGTAAACCACAACATCAAAATATTGGAAGCATGTTATATCTACAGGGTTAGTGAGAGTTTTCAATTCAGAAAAAATAATCATAAAATCTGAGTTTCAAAAATGCAGAGCAATAAGTTGCCAAATTTCTGATAGTTTTGAATGGAGTGTTTCTCCTAGGTTTCCTCTGGTCCTCACTTGTGAGTCACTCTACGTCACAGAATTGAAAAGAAAAGTGAAAGATTTCCAATTCTCTCTGATCTCTTGCTATAGCAGCATCAAAAGAATTAAAAATATATATAATTGTAGAAAACTCAATCCATCAAACGGCCTCTCAAGTCTTCCAAGTTCAGGTCATTTGTGACTCTCACTGTTTCTTCTAGGAAAGAGATTGTTAAAATAGGGGGGTACCTGTCACAAATCTATCAATGCGGAGCTCAAATTAAGATATTTCGATGCTTTTAATGCATTCTTTTTAAACATTGAGGCAAGCCAGGAGGCTGATTTTAGGGTTGTACCATATACCTTAAATTATGTCTTTTTAATTCACTCAGATTCTTAAATTGGCATGATACATTTTTAAAAAATAATTATTAATGGTTCTTGGGTCATTAAATTGAGAAATAGAAAGATCAATTTAAATTATGCTTTAAAAATGTATTTGACCACCTCATTTCAGAGCATTAAATATACCAGAACAGATGCTGTAATGATTCTTTTCAAATATAAAATGGAATATAATATCTTGATAAAAACTGTGACTGAATTCAACTTTCACTTTTGGTTTATGTACACAAAATGTGCCAGGGGATAGTAAGAGGAGTATAAATCAAAGAAAGCAGGCAGCAATACTTCTTATATTATGGTAATATTGCTCCCAGAAGAAATACAATAAAAACTTAGCATTACAAAGGTATCAACTGTAAAACAAAATAAAACTGTGAATGAATCACACACACACACAAAAAAAAAAAAACAACAGGTATTTCTGTGACAGATGTAAAAGATTCCAAGGAAAGAAAAACAGTAAAAAAAATAGGATGCTCTTCAAAACTGTCTGACTTCACTTTAAGTTAGAAAAGAAAAAAATGTAAATTTTGTCAAAGAATTGATTAAGTGAAGATAAACATATATTTAAAGCAATATTGCATATTTTTATATATTGAATAGCATACCTTCCAAGTTAAGTTTTGTGAAAGTACCCTTTAGTTTTCTATGTATGATCTTTAGAATTCTATATCCCACTCCTACTGAATTTTCAGTTCAATATCAAATACTCTCTATGGTCTCACAAAGCAGAATTATAGTAAGAGTATTTATTATTATTTCTAGCCAGCACATTTTATGTGAAATACCTGAAATGAGGGGTTGAGGGGTGCAGAAACTATAAATCGTTTTCATTTAAACACTTTTTCCTTTCTCAGACTTCTGAGTATGTTTACTAATTAACTGAAATTATATAACTAGTTAACCATCCATCCAAAGTCTGCCAAACTTTGTTGAGAAGCAAACAGTATATCACGAGTTTAGTTACTTTCACAAAATATAAGATTAAGAGCGATCCTTACTACTCTACTCCGACGGAGATGATACATAGTAAGCAATTAGGGGTTTTCCCGTCCTCTGATTTCTCTAGTGTCATAGTCTTCTATGAATCAAAGAAAATTTTTACCTTTTTCATAGGTTATTTCACCCAGATCATTTGGCATCATCCCAATCTTTTTCTGTCTTAGCAATGAAGCATTATTTTAAGCTAAACAAAATATTTTCTGAACATTACGTATGGAAGTTAAATGAGAGGAAAGTTTTCTTAGGAAAAAAAAACTTTCCATGTTTTCAGTATTCTTCATTAATATTATTAGCATAGATAGTTAGATCCTGAAGTTATCATAAGCAAGTTGGATTAGAGAAATCCAAGAAAGGGCAAATCATAACTGTAGAATGCACAGAATCTGTTCCTAAGATAGGTACCAATGCTGTTATCATTACTTACACTGATGCTCAAAGTTGTGAAGAACAAGTATGTTAAACAATAGGTAAGGCGTAGTCAACAATAACATTACAGTACCATAAGCTAAAAAGAACAATGGAAAAAGAAAACATGATATATATTACAGATCATATGATATATATAAACACAAAAAACGGAGTACTCCTCCACCATAAAAATATGTTTGAATCGTTTGTAGAAAAATACATGCACCTTCAAGCCATTATGCCACTATATTTAGAGAAATTAAGAAGGTTAAGTATTATGTGAGAAATTCAATATAAATAAGTAAAAGAGCAAAATAAAAGAGTGTGTGAGGGAAGGTTAGGGGGGTATGGAGAGGAAATGGGGTGGGATGTGCAAAAGCCAGGAGAAATATTAAAGGGGTAAACATTATATGCAGCAATCTCCTAAATGGAATGTCATTGCTATGTGTCACAAGTGCATACTAATAAGTATAATTTGGTAAGGAAAAATAAAAATTGAAAAATTGAAAAGAACATAAAGGCAAAATTGAGAGTACCAGAGCCAAAATATTAAGCAGATAATTATTGGCCCTAAGGTAAATAATTGTAGATCGAACTTACAATATTAACATGTTCAAATTAGTTCAGAAATAGAATAAAATGTTTTATTAAATATAGGGTATTTTAAGGGACAAATGAAGAAATTTCAAAGGATAGGAATATCTATAAATGTCTTGGTCAATTCCAAGCTGAACAACTATCGTACTACTTCTACCACCAGGATAAATCCGACAGGCCCACATGGATTTTATCTGTTAGAAATGAATCTAAACATTTTTTTCAAGATTTTGTTAAAGAATAAAATTTTAAAAGCATACATATCATAGGACACACAAAAATGTGGAAAACCATGAGAATGAATATACTTCCCTCATTTCTAAACTGTGTTCAGTACAACAGTGTCTTCAGCAGGATAAAGAAACATCTAGATCATGGTGATGACACTAGTGATGATGCTGATGATGACGATGAGGAGGAGGAAGATGAAGGCCATGATGATGAAGATGACACCTGCACACTTCAGAAGCTGAAAGTATTTTATCCCTATATTGATTCCAGATTCTATGACTCAATACAGTCAAATATAAGGCACATAATTGTGGATATAATTCTAAAAAATAATCTTCAGAAAGGTATCCTTCAAGTAGATTTTGTTACTTTTAAATACTTTTTTTTTTAATTCTCAAAACACATACAATGAATAAAATACAGAAAAAATAATCTGACAAATAAACATGTATTCAAAATAGTTACTTTGATTCTACCCAAAGCCCAGCACCTGGTATGTCACTGAGGCAATGGGCTAAATTATTTACATATTAATGAAACAGTAAAACTTTCAGAGGTCTTTTCTTTTCTTTACTTTTCCTTTCTTTTCTTCTTTTCCAACTAAGACCCTGGGAGTCTAGTCTTTCTCTTTTGTTACATTCTCACGGGAGCCAAGACTACCCAATCTTAATTATAGTATGGTTCAAAGTAAATGTGTTTTCATACAACAAAACAAGACAAAAAATTATAGGGATACTTTGCCAAGATTAAAAACCACATGGGAGACATAGAAAGGCCTAAGAATTGTAGAGAAAGACTGTTTTACTGCAGGAATTGAGTAAAAATTAGTTTTACTTACAGAAGTTTATGTGAAAGAACCTTTTTCTTTGAGGTAAGAGAGCCACTTTGAATCACGGATGGTACCGTCATTTGAATGTTGAGTGAATCCCCAAATTCCTTGTATTGAATGATTAGTGCTATTAATAAATAATGGACTCTACTTCATGGACCCACCGGAAGGCTCCTAGGTCACTGGGGCACTCCCGTGTTGAGATTGTTGAGAACCAGCTCCGCCCCCTCCCCTTTGGCTCTTTGGCTCATGTTGTAGATTTTCTACTCCATCAGAGGCTCAAAACCCGCAGTCCTGCATTCTGATCTTGAACAGAAACCCGGAAAACCTCAAAGTGAAAGAAATATATGGTTTTTATTGGCTGATTACCCCAGTACTTTGTTAAAATAATGGAAACATACCATAAATAATGATAATTCGTCAATAAATAACTAAAAACACTCCAAATTCCTAATCTGCTTTCCATAAATGTTTCATTTTTGTGTTCTCAATAAAGCACATATTATCTTTTTGAATCTTCACATACCATAAGACTCCATGACTCTATTCTTGCTGGAATATTCTTTTATCCATGTATCATCCATTCGGTTTCTAATTCTACCCTCTGATTTCTTTTTGTACTCTTCCTTTTCATCCTCGCCCTGCCTTGTCTTTTCTCAGTGTTTCATTACTTTTTCTTTCTTATGTCTTCACAATATTTAATTTAGCAATATTTGAGTTCACCTGATATGCTAGCAAAATATCTTTAAACATATACATTTAGCTTATAATTTTGTTTAGTGTCCGTTGCTTAAACAACTTATTCTTGATCAAATGTATTTATGTATCTACATGCACTATTCATTAAACACATTTTATTTGCAATATATTTACTATTTACATATTTTCTTATATATGAATATGCACATAACACTGTGTGTATTTTATAAAATATATATAGTTACATGTACAAATGTACACATACATATGCACATAGATATAAACCTGTAAGTCACTATTCTGCTAAGAAGTATGACAGGGATCAATCCAGACTACTGGCTTACAAAGTACTGTGAAAGATAGTACTTACAACAGAAAAGTAACAGGGTGGGAGGAACAACACAGCACTTAAAGCCCTTGTCTAGAATGTGAAAGGCTCTGAGTTTGAGTCCTCGGCACCACATAAATTGGGTGTGATGTAACATGACCATTATCCCAGCACTTAGCAGGCTGAGACGGGAGGATTGCCATCAGTCCAAGGCTAAATTATGTATGTTTCAATGAAATGAACTAAAGTGTTAGCATAAGGGAACAGAATGGAAGAAATTTGGTCATTGTTTTGGCCATGAACAATTTGTTTTGTAACATTCAGAGAAATAATTTCAATATTTAAGATCTCCTTGAAACTGAATCTGTACTTTCAGAGATAGTTGTAGAGGAAATTGTGCAAATTTACTCTGATCCGCTGCTTGTCTACCTCAGAAAGAAGCAGGGGCAAGCAAGTACTAATTTCAATGTTGTTGATAGTTATCTAGAACTTTCCTCCAATTTTTGTTCATTAATCTCTGTTTTCAACTAAACCTAAGTGTTCTCTTTAATTTTCTTCCAAAATTATTGCATAATTTCATTTAAATTCTACGGTTTTCTCAATATTGCTGTCATTATTTTACATTATGTATGAGTTTTAAAAAGCTGCTCAGTGAAGTGATATTTGGAACACACATAGTATCATTGTTAAGAAATTAACCGAAAATTAGTCAGGATAAAATAAGAAATGCAGTCAATGCCAGATTAGGAAAGTAGAATTGCCAACACCAGAAGATATTTGCTTCTATGATCTATTCAGAAATCATAATTATTGAGAGTAGACCTGAAGTTCAGTGAATAAGATCTCCCTACATTTGCCTAACATAACAGTCTCCATGACACAATGTCTCTCATCATAGGGTATTTATTATATAATAAATATTTAAGCATAATTGGTTATGCCTGTACAAATACTCAATATAAAATGATGCTTTGAAGTTCTCATGCATATAAATAAAAGCTTAAAGATTTATTTATTATCAAATATATATATATATATATATATATAAACTTTCATAGTCGATTGAATTTATATATCAAAAGAAGACATATTTAAGGTTTTCTTGGACTTGTATATGAAATTAATACATTAAAAATGATTAATTTACTAGACCTCAA